>NQII01002092.1:59158-90146 GCA_002778355.1 Clitarchus hookeri | reverse complement strand
CACACCTCGTGCACATGCGGTGCCACCTCAGTCATGTTTGCATCGTAGTGTCAGAATAGACCGTCTTGCAAATGTTACATTGCGGTTCTCCTCGTACCCCATGGATCTGCCTTGTATTGACATCTGCGATAACCTACCGGTTCATCACCGCAATTAGCAGTTATTTAGTCTCATTGAGACATTGATAAGTGGATCCTGTGCGATCATCGCCAGTGGTTGGAGAATGTTGAAACCGCCTTACACTTGACAAAACCAAGGTTGAAGCCTTGCAAGGTTTTGTTTTTAATGTCGTAGGTAGTACTAGTCGGTGGATACCGTACATTTAGTCCGGAATTTCTCATGGAAATGTGGCATTAAGGGAAAAAAAACTAGTTACATACTGTAATACCATATTTATCTCATCCCCATGATATAATAGTCAACTTCGACAAGTTTAAAAATTAATGCAATTAATGGAGTTTTTTTCTCAAATTGTGACCAACTATGGGTGGCAGTTGTATAGTCCTTCAACAAGTCAATTCTTCTGTTGAAGGTGGATTTTTCCAGCAAATAAATTATTGTTAATGTAAAACCTCCATAGAGAGTCACTCATTGCCCAAAATACTTATTTATGGTGCAGCCAAGCACTACTGTGGGATAACTCGCGTATCTATGGCTGGGAAGATGTTGCTTTCTACAGGCAGAAGGAAGTACAGACACTTCCTGGTACAGAAATGTTAGCAGGAGCAGAGGAAAGGAAAATTACAAACAAGATTGGAAAGTTGAAGGAAGAGGGGAGAATTAACAGAATAGAGCTCGGAGAAGTGCCAGAATATATGAAACAAAATTTGCATGCAAGAGAAAAATTTAAGAAAGCCATAAAACTCAGGTGGTCATCATAACTAAAAATAAGTTATATTTGATGTGATTGAGAATGGACATTTCAATTTAATAGTAAGCCTTTACAAAATCTGTTCAAAAGTGCGGCCTCTGAAATAGTATACTTAATATTGAAAAATACTTTTTACTGAACAAGTATTCCATGATACATCACCTGCCAAGGAAAATGTACTTTAAAAGTAAAAATTACTTTAAAAAGAAGTAATTTATGCTGAGTTTTTACTGTTTAGTTTTTTTCTTAGATTTTAAAACACAGCTATAATTGAATGTAGGTCTGCTGCATTTCATAACTGTCAAAAACAATTTTGCATTTGTGAATACAGACTGAATAACTACCTTGACCCTTCGCTGAATCTACCCGAAAATGCTTATTTTGATCAATAGAAAAAAGTGTATTTCTCCAAATGATTTGGTTATATAATTCAGCATTATTAGAGTATTTATTACTGGAGGTGACATTTAAATGATGCATGAAGTGTCTCATAAACCACTTGTGTGTGCAAACACAAACAAAAAATTCCATGAAGTGAATGTTTCACTCCATAAATCACAGACAGGCACGTTTTTCACAAAAAATTAATTCGAAAAATGTAATATCTTTAAAAAAAAAAAAGAACACTGAATTTTTTTTGTGTTACCACAAAACAACTGTTAAAAAATAACCTCCATGGGGAATATTCAAAATGTTACAAAAACAAGGACTAACAAAAAAAATCTTTAATTCAATATGGTAAATACACACTTACAAATTTTTTTTTTTTGTACAGTCAAAAATATTCTGGGCAAATATTCACAGCAGCCACTGCGTAGCAAGAAAGGCAAAATACGTATATTTATTAAATTTGTTCCAAGGCATCAACAACAGGATGGACGATAATCGACGTGTACAATTTAAATGGCCAACAATCTTGCGACATGCACAAGTCACTTCTTTAAGTAGCAACTCTGTGTGCAACTGCCGGACGAGGGGCATGGGTTTTTTAAAGATGAATTTAGCAACTCCACTTGAAGGCGTAAATTTTTTTCCCTTCAAAAACAGAACTTGCACATTATGTACCGAGAGCAGCGGATACAGTTCTAGTTGTCATTAAATGGCATACCAAACTTTATACAAATAAAAAAATGAATTTTTTTAATGGGTACGTACATACTAATTTCATTGCAAACCTGAAACGATTGCGCTGCAACTTAAGGGGCTCGTCTTCCTCCAGTTATTTTCTGATATCGAGGGCGAGACTGCCACGCGCATCACGTGAGCCATCACCACCGAGTGTAAGGGACTGTCTGAGCTGGCGAAGTGTTGTGTGTTGCATGTACGTATGGGACTGAGCATTTTATTGGTGGAAACTCCGTAGCAAGGAACAATGCGGAGCCCTCGAGTGGTTTTGTATGTATCTGACGCGTACACTCCGAGGTATAGCGCTTTGGAAAAGCAGTTTATAACAATGTTGGATTGCTTTTCATAGATCAGCACATTGGACGCATGCTTTAACGGTTTTATTGGAAAAGTGTGCTCCTATGACACCGCAAATCCTTTCAAGCACCATGTAGGTGGACCCCTTAATGCTTTGAGAAACACAAATGCTCATCATCAGCAAAAATAATAGCATTGAGCAGTGCTGCTAACATTACAAGAGAGGCAGCACCGGTGTTTTCCAGCTACCACTACGCCCAGCGCAACAGCTCCAAGTTCAAAGAGGACGCCAGGCTAAACACGACGGTGACGACAACAGAATAGAAGCTAGAAGTTCCTTGCACGGCAGAAGCCATCTTTACGCAATACATCAATATTATAGATTACTGACAAACTTCTTCGTAACAGCCACTCTTTTTTTCTTGAGTGCAAATGTTGAGCCCAAGTAACAAATACGTCCACAGAGAGCCTGATGGCCCTGTAAAGAAGGTAACAAGCTCAAAACTATTTTAATACGCCTTTCAGCGCAACACTTTTCCTCCAACCTGCAGAAAAAGACTACGACAAAATGTGATAACTGCACAGGCCAGCTCTCAGTTTGTCCTACGCTGCTCTACACAAGTGGCGAGGTCAGGGTACTGAATAAGTGCACCCCTCTCCGTACATTACAGCTGCTGTATGTTCCATATCCTTAGTAAACATTCTCGACTGTCTATCAAGTTTTCATGTTTGATTACTAGCAAGAGTTAACCATATTTCTCAATTATTGGGTGGGCATTGTCACTGCAAGAGAATTGGCGATTCCCCTCATCACTACCCCAAATCAGTTTACTCGGCAAGTATGCCACCTTCCGGCTTTGGCATGAAAATTGTCGCCTTCTGCATGGCCAGGGGGTGAACAATGCCACCAACTCAGCATTTCAAACTGCGCTATTTGTTCCTCGCGTGGCGAAACAGCTGCGACTCAAACTTTTAAAGTCGACAGAGCTGTTTAGTAGGCTGAAGGACTTTTAAGACCCAATCATTAACAAGTGTTTTCGGTTACTGTCTCAACTATCTGATCTCCCAATAAGATCATCTCTCTGGCGAGCCCTCTATTTTCTCCCTCTTGGCAAGGCCACACAACAAATAGGAGTACAGGTAAAATAGCCCTCTTCCAAAACATAAAATTTCTTGCATTTAACGCAGCCAGCATTCTACGACATGCGGCCACCTCCAATCTTACACTATATTTGTTACTTTGACCTTGAGGACCTTCCTTCAGCTTCTTTGCTGAGTAAAGGAACATCACTATTCCAATGCCATTCACAGACAAAGGCAGTTCGAACAGAGTGGCAAACACTTTCGTGCAGGACTTCAGCGAGTTGCAACTCTGCAAGACAGAGTTCTCAGAGTTGCAACTGAACCTCTCGGTGAGAGCAGACACGTCCGCGTAAGCCGCGTATGTACAACACGCTCGGCCGCAGATTCCCTCGGACACGCACCGGTCGAACCCCCTTAAGACCACAACTCGTTTTTTGTGCGCATCAATATTCTAAATTCTGCAGATAATTCTACAAGATGAGTGTGAAACCATGTTTGAATCCAGTTACCCAAAGATGACAAAATCAAGACGACAGAAGTGGTTTTTAACTTGTTTGCAGACACAAAACCATCCTCGGCATAGAAACAGGAAAAAGTATTAAAATGAAATCTCCCTTTATATATGTACAAAACAAAACATTCCAAGAAATTGCTACTATATGGTGTAAAAACGTGTGCTGCCGTTCCCTTCTATTCAAGTCGCAGCATGTACATTTCATAAAATTCATGCTCGGCAGTTGGCAACACCGGTTCTACCAAAGTTTGAGTTTCCCAACTGTTAAATCTATCAGCACTTAAAAAGTGCATCGTTAATGTTTGCGCCTCGACAATTATTCCCTTGAAGAGTATGCAGAAAATATCGCACAGCAAAAGTCTGGCTCGATACGTAATTTAAGTGCCCAAGGGGTAATTAATCATTTACAAATGTAAGCACAATACCTCACGAAACTCCTCCATGAAACAAATGACATCACAACATGAACACAGCAAAATAACGTATTACCCGAAACAGAACACGTAATATCTTGTGGGTAAACAATGTTATTGAGATAACACATTTCCCCAATAGACTTCCTGGAGGCTGAATGACCTGTGAATATAAGTAAAGTCAGCCACTGAGACAACAAGAGCGTTCTTGAACTAAGTCTCACTCTTGTTGACCACAAGCTGGTTTCCAGGAAGCAGGTTTACNTTTCCAGGAAGCAGGTTTGTCGCAAAGCACCACGCAAACAGCTGTACATGGATCTCCCTACAAAACAGCAACACACAAATCCTTTTAATCAAACATTAAAACCCAAACAACATAAGAGCCTACAAAGCATTCTCACTAATATCTCTGCGTACACAACCACACATCCTCGTGATTCTGTGAAGGCAAGTTCTACTCTCAACAGAGTACATCATTGTCATTCAGAAAAAAAGTTACGAGTGTGGATTTCACATTGCAAGGTTATGCACGGAAAGATGAACCATTTATTTATCACCCCGATTGCGATTATGCCATTGGGTTCAAATCATTACAAGTCTGGTTTCCTGAAACTTTTTCCACAAATGTACTTTATTCACACTTCTTCACCCCTCTGCCTGCAGCATAAACACCCCTTATTGGATGCATTTTTGGAATGCCCACGGGTAACTGTTACCATGTTATACGGAACGTAAATATCTACAACCACATCTGTAATGTAATATGCTGTTGTCTCCACATAACTTCATGACTGGGCAATTTTGTTCTAGCTTCCCCTTCTCTAGCTCCTGGGGCCACGGTGGTGGAGTGGTTAGACTACTTGCCTCCCACCTAGGCGAACCAGGTTCGATTCCCGGCAGGGTCGCTCCCACATTTTCGAATGTGCAAATTGTGTCAGACAATGCCGCTGGCCAGCAGGTTTTCTCAGGCATCTTCTGTTTCCCCCGCCCTTTCATTCCGGTGCTGCTCCATACTCACCTCGCTTCACCCTCATCAGCTCTCAAGACCCTGAAGGTAAGAGCTGCCCAAATGTCTTGACTCACTCAGTCTTGCTCCTCCCATCCCCTCCTATGTTTTTACAACTGAACAACATACTGCCCGTTCAGCAAACAGTACATGCATTCGTAAATCAATGTATCTAGTTTTATAATAACTAAATTAAATTTAGCTGTTTTTATTTATAATTAATATTACCTTTAAGATGTATTTAATACTAGTAAGATTTTGTGGACAAGTTCTTTAATTTGATTATAACTGTTTCTTTGGTAATGTGATGAAGGCTTGGTAATGGTTACCATTTATTAGTATTTTATAATTAATCATTTATATATATTTTATTTTTACTTAATTATTTAGTGAAATTATGTCAATTATTGATTATATTAAATAATAATTTAAATAGTATATTATTATTTAACTATATCTAATTTTTGTTATGTTATTCTAAGTAATTAGTACAGACATGAAAATTGAGTAATTCCGGTATCGTGAAAATAAAATGAATTTTCAAGTAAAACATAAAAAATCATGATTTTTTACGTTTTTAGCTATAATTCACTAATTTTACAAACTCGCTTAGTATTTTCATAAATTATTGCTTTATGTATGTCACATAGCTGCTTCTTAAGATGGATTTTACGTGCTTTTGCAGATTCGAATACGAATGCAGAGTTGACCAGTAGATTTCGTCAATAATTTAACACCATTAACCAAAACATGTTTTACTTTTCATCACGCGTGTGTACGGCCGTACATAACATGAGCGCAAGTGAAGATGCGTTGCTGTGAGTGAGCATTTTAATGCACGGCCCAGCAAAAGGTTACTTGCCCATTAGGAAACTACTCCGACTGAACTTGCTTGCTGAGTTTGTTTAAACTCTAAGCATCGTCACATTTTACCCAGCATTTCTTTATTTTTTACAAAGCTGCGGTGGAAAATGTGTTAATATGCATTTACTAATCTAGAAAATATTAGTAAATTGAATTATCACATTTTAATCCTGTATTCTTCCAGCTAACTGTATTTTTAACATGAATCTGGTAATAAGGGGTTAAAAATGACACGTTACAAAACCATTCAGTTTCTGTGTGCAACTAAACCTATGTTCTTGCCCTGGCAAAACAATAATAGTGTTTTGCCAGGGCAAGAACATAGGTGTAATGTCACTGCACATTAATTTTAAGGTAAAAATTAAAAACTAGTTTCAAGTTGTGTAGATACTAATGTATATATTATTAATGGTTGTGTTTACTTTTTTCACTCGCTCATCTATAGGTTGTTCAGGGTAAAGCGAGTACTTCTGGAAACCCTGCTTAAGATCTACTGTACTTGTATGCACACTGCGTATCCTTCCACCATATGTAAAACTAACACCGGCGTGGGACTGAACACTATCCATGTGTCGGTCAACTGAAGCTGTGAAATTATTATAAAAGTAAGTATTTTACAGATTTGTTGATTCTTACGTGTATATACGTTAAAACAAACGGAAAGCAAAATAAATTATTGTGGTATTCAGAAATGCTCACATAACACAATTCGATGTTAAGACCTGGAACTACTTTCTCTCAGTCATTACCATCTTCACTGCGTGCAAGCCAATCAGTGTGCTTATGCCATATATCTACCTGTCTCACTTCCCCTCGACCACCGTAACTCTGAGCACCATCACACTCCATACCTACTGCTGTTAGAAAGACGTTACCACGAGTCGCTGTGCTCGACTGCTGCCTGGTGGCCGGACCCACCCCCTCTGCAGAGCGTGAGCGGACAAGGCACCTACCGACGGCGCATCTCCGCTGCACGTAGGGGTGGTTATCCCCTTCGTCCGGCCGTCTCGTTTCGCCTCTCGCTTGCCACGCACTAAGAAACCCCTTGAAATACTGCTGCAAACACTAGAATCGGGGCAGTTCACAGTGAAGTGGTTTTTCAGTCTGAACTCTGTCATACTCAGCTCATAATAGTTAATTTACTTGTTAGCTTGCTCAATCTGCGTTTCCCAACACATACAGCTGTTTGGTATTGCTCGTGCTACAGCTAGCCGAGTCTCGAATCATCACGCCAAGTGGCACTTCGTGCCGGGACTTTGCATTCTGGGGTCTCTCTTATCCCAAGCTCTCGCTCGCACTCTCACTGCAGAACCCGTGGCAAACCTGTCCTTGTCCTTCAGACACTGGTTTAACACAGACTGGAGGTATTTGTTATTATGCCGTCATTAGATGGAATAAAGGTTTTGTTTGAGCACACAAAAATAATGACACAAACCGTTCGTCATTACTTCGCGTGACTTCAGTTAACCACCACTCGCAGCGCTAGTGTGAGTCATATACAGCGTGCAAATCTGTCTCAAGTAACACAAATTAAATAATGTTACTGGCACCAACACATTTATCTACGTCACTTACTTTGTTTTACCAGTTATTCGTTTCTCGTTTCGCTACCTCCTTCCCTCTTAACCCTCCGCGTGTTTCCACACTTACTCATCCGGGCACATGTAAAGCCAACAACGAATAGAACTGACTAATGTACCCTCCGAAGGACAATGTCACTTCTTGTCACAGTTTGACGTACTGGTTGCTGGCAGATAACACTGCCCTCCCGGTCACCACCACGACAAGGTGAGGGAGATTCTTTCCAGGGTCCTCAGGTTCGAGGAGAACAAACACATGAAGCCTCTATGGGACTTAGACTAAGTATTTCACGCCACTCGTCTAAGTAAGATTGCAGTCAGTACGTAGGGCCGTCATCACCACCTCTGACTTTGTGCAGTGTCGAAGGGCCGCACGTCTCGCCCTATACCGCAGCAGGGTTACCAACAAGACAATCCAAACTCCCCCTCAGTGAGTTTAGCCAGCGTGTCTGTCCGGCACAAAAGGAACCTATATCTGACGATGTCGCCATAATTTTAACCAGACATCACGCGTCAAAGTTTTGGTTTCTCTTTTGTATAGATTTTCTTTACAGGATGTGACTGCTAATCCTGGAAGTTGACTTTTGGAAATGTGTTTTTCCCTGAGATAACCAGATGACCATTGACATAGTCCAGCATGATTCCCACATGCAAAAATCCTTGAGCCATCCCACCGGGAATCAAACCCAGTTCACCTTGGTGGGCCGCCCCACCAGAGCTCTTTGTGGAGACGTAAATTTTTCCTTTAAACCAAAGTAAACATGTGGGGGGTTGTCTTGTTTTCGCAGTCATCATATTTGCACTTAATACCGTAATTAACACTTTCAATCCTTCTGTGCATAACTGTCATGCAACATCCTACAATATACCATGTTCTGTGCGATTATTTTCCCAACTGAAGACCTCCATCCAGAATACTTACTCAGCACATGTTTGTGCGCATATCCTGCACGATGGCACAGATCTCGGGGAAGGAGGGACGTGCGTGAGTGTCCGCTTGCCAGCAGGGAGTCATGAGCTGCACATACACGGTCTGCAGGCAGAGGGGCGGGCAGGGTAGCCGAGTGCCCGCCTCCAGGGCCGCCAACAGCTGCTGCTGATCCTGCTCGCAGCCCCCCAACTGCGGGTCTTCCCCCCGCGAGAACATCTCATACAGCGTCACCCCGTACGACCACACGTCCGAGCGCGGGGAGAACTTGCCATCGCGCAGGCTCTCCGGGGCATACCTGCGGACATGCGCCAACGACGTCTCTTTGGCTGTGTGACCAGAATGTTGGCATCCGGATTCAACCCTGGGTGGATCTAAATTGGCAATTTTCACTCGTGAGAATGTGTGTGACGTTGCAGACTGCTGGTGGCGTAGTCTGTCCCCATATTGCTCATGTTTCAATGTCAAACTGTTTTTCTGGTAGTCTAAAAATTTACAAGTTGTTCATATTTTAATACAACGTACAGTTTTGCATGTGCAATAACCTTGAAGGAATTATAAAAAATTCCACTAAAGATCCATCGCTTAAATTACAAAAATTTCAAATTATGTGAAACAGTATGAATACTTTCTTGTTTAGCTCTTATAATTTGTAACAATTTTTGTCATCCACATTTTTAATACAGTATTTATGCTATGCAATAAATTATTATGATCTTGACTTGATTAATAAGCCACACATTTCTTCCCCCAAAATTTTATTAAAAAATAATGCTGTTACACCCTTTTTTTTTCTCCAAAAATATCTATACGAAAAAAAGGCTGTCTTAGAACAAAGTAAGGCAGCTGTAGCTACCAACAACATAACCAAACACTGACGATGTTCTGCGTAAGGAGATTTGTTGGACAGGCTATCAGAGAAAGTGGTGTCTCGTGTTACCACGGTAGTCTGCTCCAACTGAACCCATCCTCAGAACACAGGAACTGGTGATGAGCCACCCAATAGCTTCACATTGCTTTCTGGGACGTAACAGACATGCGGACATTTCTCATGTAAAAATCAAAGTGACTGCACCTCCATGAAGACCAGGCTCATTACACTTTAAAATCAGGCATATCACTACTACAACACCAAACTACTTTCCCCCCGCCACCCCTCCTTTATATAAAACACAAATATATATTTTTGTTTCTGTAAACACATATACATACCATGTTAGTGACTAGTTGGAACAATTACATTTTTAGCAATTTTGGTACAGTCGCCAACATCCAAGAGATACATTTTCTCAGAGAAACACACACTCGGTGAACTAAATATTCAAGGGCTGGGAAAAACCTGGCTGCTACATCCCAGATCACCAGCAGAGATGTCGGCAACTACTAATCCACATGAGCACGACCAATACATTACATCGATGTGCGTTTTATACGGATATAGTTACAATGTATGAGCTATGGCATTACAATTTGAAATTTTAGTTATCAGTTGTATAAGTAACATGGAACCATGCTATTGGTATGTAGCCAATATTTCGGTAGCACAAACAGGAATAATTGGGGTCTCGCTGAAGCAGTACAATTGCGCCAAACTGCATATCAACATCTTGCGGCTATAACCTCACCCTTAAATGGGGACCACTGAATGAGGGTAACACACTGAAGGAACGTGGACAGGAAGTGCGAGGGCCATGGACGGAACAACAAGGAGACGGTCAGCGACGGGAATCGAGCAAGAATAATTACCTGATCTGGCGATCTGGGGTGTCTACCCACTAGAATGTGACATAAAACCTGGCTCTCTTCTCTTACCCTCCCTTCTGATTCCTCGCCTGGTGGTTAGACAGAATAATAATGGCCCATTTTTAACTATAATCACATCACACTGTAATATGTTGAAATTAAGATTTATTCAAGTGACTTATGGATCCATCCCCCTTTTCAGTCTGTTAGGTTGAACAGTTAGAAATCTAACACCACTAATGCACGATATACGTACGCCGGTGCATCTAGTACGTCAAATATCAGCTTTGTCAAGGCCATAAATCATGTCAACATACGTTATAAAGAATTGCATATTCAATGAGGACCTATTTGATAAAATACCAATAACAATCCACTGAGAACCAATTTAAAAAGTAGGTATAAAAAGCCACGGACAGTCTATTTAAGTGTCTGAATTACTGCACTACGTATATTAATGATATGTGAGCAAGAACTCCTGGATTGGCACCTAATGCCAACACATTCCAGATGTAAAACTTAGTGTATCAACAAGAGAAAAAATTAAACAACAGATCTTACTTTTGTTGAATCAAACAACACTGTAAAAAATTGTTATAAACCTAAATATTTTATCATTGAACTAATTTTTAAATTAAGTGTTTATATGTAGTTCAAAATGAAACAAACTTCAGTTGCCAATAATTTAAATATTAAACTTTAAATATGACACGATGAGAAAAAAATGTTCTTCCAGTAATTCTTTACCAAGAGCAATCCAGTCTGTGTGTGTATACGTGTAGAGAGTCACCAAAACCCAATTGTAATCAGAGTATGTTGGCAACGTACCACACACGACGTGTGGTGTTGGGAGGTTGGTAGTGTAAAAAAAAAAAAGGCTTTATTTGGTACAGCATTGTGGATATCTAGAGAGACGTGTGTAAGGGCAGTGCAAAATGGAACTGTTGTGATGTTGATTACAAAAATATATAGAATTGAGGCAGTGAAGTGGATTGTATTCCTGTGAAACTGTATTCTTAACATTATGTAATAATGGGAAAGTATTCTTTTTCAAATGGCAATTCCAAAAGTACTGAATTAACGATGCATTATGAACAACAAGGTGCTGCTGCGATGATTACTGTATTTTATCACATATAAGTCGCACATTTTATTAAAAAATTTTATTGAAAACTCGGGGTGTTACTTATAAGTGAGAAAAATTCCTCCAGCCCCGCACTAACGTTTCATTTACTACGAATTCACGGCCCACGGCTCGATTTCCAAACTCTTCAGCAAACAAAATCACTTTCATTTTGAAACCTGCGGTGTAGGTACATCGCTTTTCCATCAAGAAACTGTTGCACTTCTTCACTGCAACAACATCAAAACAACACTACATACGGCGCAAAGACGATATAAGAGAAAGACGTGTATAGGATTTAAAAGGATGAGCGCAACCTATAAACTATAAATATTAATTTTTTTTTAACATCCTTGAAAATAATGGTGCAATCTATATGCACAGGCGACTTATATGCGATGATTACCACCCACCAGCCACGTAGTGTATCACGGGAATCCCTCACAGCACTTACCACTTGATGGGCAAATCCCGGCTCGTCTTCAGAATGTAGTAATCATTCTTCTCCATCACCTGCGCCAGGCCAAAGTCTGATATTTTGACGTGGTTCTCGTTGGCGACTAGAATGTTGCGGGCGGCCAAGTCCCGGTGGACAATGTTCTTGCACCCGAGGTACTCCATCCCCTGGAGTCATCACACAAACACAACTGTCTTATGCAGAGGAATGTACGACGTGGTGGGAATGGGTCGCTACGACGCTATTTTACAGTTTTTAAAAGGAGACAGGAAACTCCAGTATTTACAAGGTGGTACTCACAGAAAGATACACACAAAGTCAGATGAACACATTTGCCACGTAGATATCATCCCAGGAAAAAAAAATGTTCATACATATTCAGTTCTACAAACACAAACACAGACACACAAAATGCATTGCAAGTTCCACATGTGATATATCATGTAGCGACAGTGCACATTAATAACCGCCACTTACAGTAAAAGCATAATGGCCAAACTTTTGGTCCACAACACTGTGTCAGACAGGTGAGATTTACATCAGATGTTCGAAGTGTCCACCACCCAATCAATGGCACGCCTCGAATCACATATGTACTAGCAAGCGGCCCAAACACAAGGTTCAACAGCTTCCTTGGGTTGTGGTAATGGTGTTCCACACATAATCGTAAGCTAGATTTACGGAGCTGCTGCAACCAAACAGTTGGTCATAACACAAAATTACCTGATATTTTCTTCACAGAATTTCACTTCTCCACCAACTCCAATGGTACAACCTGCTGTTTTTTTACACATTATATTATTAATTGCAAAGAGTTGGGCTATGTTAAAACAATTATTTTAGTACCAAGATTACATAATCCTGCTAAATTACATTTTCAAGTAATTTGAAGAAAAATTTTTTTGGAGACAAAAGCAAAAATTTGGGGGTAGTCTTATTTTTAGACGTTGCCGTAGGTTCGAAAAGTGAATAGTACTTTAAACTGAAATACTTTCTAACAAGACTTTACTGTATAATTTCTAAAGCCCCTATCACATAGTCAAATTTTTCCATCAAAGAGCTTCAAAGAAAGTTGGATGGTTCTGATGTCATCAAAATGTAGTGATGGGCGAGTTTGATTTTACAGCTTTGAGTCGAGTCAAGTTGTATGAAAGTCGAGTTGAGTCAAGTCAAGTTTAATATAAATTTTTTTGGCATGGCATGAGAGTACGGCTCCGCCTACAGAGGGAGGAGCTACCCCCGCCACCCACAAGGGCAGGTGGATATATGTCCCTGCACCGTCGCAGAACGGAAGTTCATTCTCCGCAGCACGCTTCACCACCTCGTGTACTGGAGCTCTCTGCAGACACCGACGTCCTCCAGTAGGACCACTGCTACTTACCAGATGTCTTCAAGACCTTCACCAGCAACCCCCGTAGAAGTCTTCATCGCCTTTAACACTCACTACCCTACTGGTAGTGACACCCGAGTCCCTTCTGGACAACAGCATCGAGTTAGTTAGTATTATAGCTACCTAGCCACATCTGCTCGTCTAGTTTAAACCCAGGTCCCTTTCACCTGGTATTATCGTAGTCTACTTCTGTTAAAGTTTCTTGTTGGTTAGGAGTTTGGGCCACTGTGTCTATTCCTCACGGGAATAAACATGTCTTTCTATCTTACCTCCGAGTACTTATTTCTAGGGTGACTGTGACTTACCCCAGTAGAAGTCAGCCCACCAGAGAAAAACAGGAGACAGCATCATTACAACCCATTTGCCAAACCTCGAGTAGGACTGCGGACTTTCTTAACCGGGTGCACGTACGTTTCAAACAGACCCATTAGATGGCCACTCATAATGTGGAGCAGGTACACCAAGGTAACTGGTGCACACGTACGGTAGAACCACTACCACCACTAGGAACTCAATCCATAAGGTGGCTTGTCAGCCAGCCCAGTCAATTCACACCATCCACCATGCTGCCAGAAGGAGTGATAAGACTGGTTCTGGAGGTCTGACCCCTTCGGTACACTCCCACGTCGCTGTCAAACATCCAGGGTAACCCACCGCTCTAACCACTATGCTGGTTGGAGTAATCGGGTACGACTGGTTGGCATCACCACGACTGGCTTTACACTTAACTAGGGATCCTCGTCGCCTGCTCTTCCTTAGCGTGGCCGACCTTAGTACCTCCCTTTATGCCCTACACCCATAGGAGTAGTGCAAAGTGGCGAGCTAGGAAGGCAGCTACTGCCTCCGGGTCCAACTTGAGCTCTAACCCCGCCAACTGCCCTCTGCAGTCTAACCCCCAGGTAACGAGCTCAAGCCGCCCGACAACTGGAGAGGCCCCTCCCAGTCCCTCCATGCTCCCTATTTCAGCCACCCTACTTCCGCCAGGGACTCCACGTACCACTGGGTATATCAAACCCGTGGTTCCAACCCAGCAAGATCAGCAGCCCTCCGTGGGCTCCCACCAGCACCACCTTCACCCAAGGACTGGGCAGAAGTTCCAGCCGGCACCAGCAGCAGCGACAGTCAGGAGCTACCCCGGGCTACGCCCAGTACCTGTAAACCAGTGTTGCGGAGGGCAGTTAAGCTCACACCAGACTTTGTGCCGTTCCGCCAAGCCACGCGCCTTAGTATAAATAGGCCGTGGTCTGGTTGGCAGCCAGTATCTAACCCAATAGATAACCAGTGTGTCTGACCGGCCCAAACTTTGCCCGATCGTGACATCAATGTCAGTTTCCCGACGTCATGCGTCAGAGATAATTAATTTATATGATATCTTTTAGGACAAGAATGCTGTTGGAAGTGCAGACTGAACCTAAATGGTCACAATTGCTCGACAGTCATTCCTGATAAAAGAACAGCACTGTTTCACTTCCAAAATTATGTTTAAATAAAAATCAGACTAGGTCCATCAGATAAAAAACTTTGATAGTGTGACATTTTTACACAAACTCATCATCATTAGACCAAGTTAGTTTGATGGCAGAGGCTGACCTTGGCTACGTCCAAGGCAAACTTGAGCAACTGCTGCTCGGTGAGAGACTCCTTGTGTATCTTGAGGAAGCTCTGCAGAGAGCCGTGCTGCACGTACTCCATCACCAGACTGATCTCTGGCTCCAGGATGACTCCTTTGATCTCCACTATGTTCTCGTGCTTGAGGGCCTGCGGACACACACCTCACTTACACCGCGAGACCATGCAACTACTTCCCTTATGCTAAAAAATATTCATATTTTATTAATAAAATATCTGTATTATTTTAATTAAGTTTATTGAATGGATTTTTATGTGAAGTTATTTTTTTGGTCATTCAAAATTAACATTACAACACTTTGTTGTAGTCGCAGAAACATTCAGTGTATAGAAGTTCCAAGTGTTGGGTAGTAACTAAACAAACGTAACACGCTTCTCAGTAAAGAGTTACTTTGAAGTAACTTTTTAGGGTAACTGGTTACATTTATTTGCAAGGTAACTTGTAACTGAACTAAGTTACTGATTAACTGTGATGGCCAGAAAAATAAAAGTTACTTTTTGTTACTTTTCATTTCACAATAGTTTCATGTCGTGTGCAGCGACAATAGCTGAAGATGGGGGGACTTCACGAGTCACGAGTTAGAGAGGCAGGGAGTGCTTCCTTGATGTCAGTTCATATTCCTTGAATTTGTACCAATTTGGCTGAATTATCACTCGCAGCTACTGTTCTTCCGCAACCTGCTTCCTGCTATATCCTGCTTCGTCCAAGAGAACCTCAGACACACTTGGAGAAACAGACACGCGCCTATCCCTTCCTCGCCAATAGAGAGTCTTCTCTCTGCAGAACAGTGGCCCACTCGAGTTGCACCCTTCTGTAAGTTTCTCACAGAAATATGAGCTTGATATAAATATTTCCTTTAAAGTGTGTTTAGACACATCATATCGCGATATAATTCTCATATTTTAACTTAACACAAAATGTTTCTTAAAAGACATGCTCTTTTGATTACCTCGGTAAGGTTTACCATTGGTTTTTAGTTATTGTGATTGCATGCGCTTTGTTCCATGGCAATTAAGCTGTTAGCTGGGTGCTTATTATTAAAAAAATATCCTGCAGGTTGAAAATGTTTGGAATATATAGGATTAGTCCCTTTAAATCTCTCAGCACATTATATATATAAATATAATATATGTTATTTTCTTTCTGTACCCATGTACCATGAAAATATTGGTTGTGTATGCTTATTTATAACTCACCTATAGACTAGCCAGTTTTCTACTAATTAAGCAATTTACAATCAAGCTCTAAAAAAACTTAATTGGAAGTGAGCATGTCTTGACACAAATATTAACTAACGACTAATGAAAAGTCGAGTCAAAGCAGCTCAAACTTAAATACGAATTACTTCAGAAATTTTGGGTGCAAAACATTTACTAAAGTTTCAGCTGTATGTATAATAATGTACAAAAAGTTAATATTTTAAGTATGAGCCACATTTCAACTCGAATACAAATCAACTATGCAAATGGCCTTTTGTAGATGATCATGAGTAAAGAAACGCAGCGCTTCACGGCTACCCCGCTAGCCACGCACGCTCAGCCACCAGCCTGAGTACCGAACCAGTCAACTTCCTGCCCAGCCAATGTACTTGCAGGGAGGCCAACAGCCGCCCCTGTCAGGGAGCTCCGACTTTGTGATGTGTGAATCTATGGCAACTTTCTGCATTCCCGAGTAACACGAGAGTTGTCGGCCCAATCCTGCTATTGACTCCAGCAATAAGTGCTTGGGTGTGCCGGCGACTTCCCGCCCAACATGTTACTTGCTGGAGGTCAGTAGCCAGGTCCACCCACTACATCCACCTTCACCCTCTTAGGCCATGCCTGCCGCTACGGAGCGACCACTTGCTTCCCCTCAACACTATTTACCCCTCATGCCTCGTCACGGGGCTGGGCGGGGCGGGATAAGACTGGCAAACAGGGACTAGCCTTGATTAGAAGCCAAGTAGAGGATGGACAAGAGTGCCAACGGGGTGTATTCCTGAAAAACATCGACCAATGGAAGCCACAGTCTACATTACGAGCTACTATTGCACGTCTCTTGTGCTGTTTTGCTACTGGCTCTCACACAACCAAGAAGTCGGTAACCTTTAACCGGCCCTCAGCCGCAGACAAGGTGGTTTGACGCTTACAGCTATCATCTAGCTACGCATCTTCCAGAGTTCAGACCAGCTCCCACTAACGCTCCTCCTCGTGCCCAACGGGCCATAGTTGAATTGCCAAAGGCAACCCGTCCCTCTCCCAGCAATAACTCCGTCAAGTGGACGACACCTGCGTCTTGGAGAGGGAAAAACTGTCGCCTGCCAACGCCAGTAACTGCCATTATGAGGGGTGTCAACCTATAATGCGATGAAATGTGGATTTTCTGGATGCTTGCATTTTAATTAATCAGAAAAAATAGTGAAGCTTTTTTTTATTACAGTGTTTCAGATGCTGCTATTGTTACATCCATAATTTTTTCAAGGCATTATTCACTTATTTCTTTGTTGTACTCACTCAGTTTTACTGCCAAAAAATAATATATATTTCAGTTACATATTCAGGGGGAAAAGGGGGAGAGGTGGGGGAAGCACCAGGCTGATGGAAAAACTAAAAGTAACAAATTCACATCACTGTTTCACGAAGCAATTTCAGTTGAACTGCTGAGAAACCACGAACCAATGTTGGGGTACATGTGCAAAATACAACAATCAGTCTACCTCATCTTCAGTGTACATCGCACGACACTACGGCCAAGCCGCTTCCCACGTCCCCATCAGGGTGACCCACCGGACAGCCGTACCTCACCTACATAACAGTACAACGGCAACAACGTCAGCGGGTCTCCACGGACAAGGATTCAGATACACTTAATCAGCGCAGGGGAGCAATCAGCTAACACCTCAGTTGACCAGCTCCAATTCTCGAACTGATAGTGCGATGCGCCGTCCGCCCCCCTCCAACATCCATCTGGGACCCTCGCCAATAGAGGAACCCGTGGTCCAGCCGAGAGGCACTAGTCAACCTCTAACTGTCTCTCCAGGACCAAGCTGGAGATGTGTCGCCGCTCACTGCGTCGACCCTTCTCAGGGAAGGGAGAAGGGACCTCCTTAGTTTTCATTCAGCTTGCGAGGTATCGTCAACCTTTAGTCTACTAGCAGTACCTTCATGATGGAAATCTCTCTCTCAAAGTCCAGCTGCACGGCTCCTATGGCATCTCCCTTCAGCTTCTTGACGGCCACCAGCTGGGGTTCCTCGTCGTCGCGCTCCATCGTGCCGCGAAACACTTCCCCGTAGAAACCCTGCAACCAAACACACATGCTGCACTCGCTACTCCCTTACCAAGCTCCTGAGAAGCACTGTACTTACACAACCTGCTCATATTTCAACAACACCTTTCCTGCCACATGCCAAGAGAAACTGCAAAACCTGTGTTCAATGATGACTCGTTTACTAAGCATCTTTCCATTTACAGCATGTTTTGAATATCCTCCCAAAAAAAAAAATTATTTTTACATTCAGTTCTGAAAACTTGTTTTAGTGCACTGCTGCGCAGAATGTACTCAAAATAAATGCCATCAATTTCTGAAGAACATTGGCATCTAGGAAATAGGGTGGGCATTATATTTGTGATTTAGGTCATTTTGCCGCCCAGCACCATGTACTGGTGCCTACCGGTTGCTAGGCCATCGACAACGAGCAGACACTATCACTCACCGGGTACAGTCTGGCCACTACACAAACAGACGAGATATTTGAACTCAAACTACCTCATGGCACGTCAACTATTAATGGATAGAAAACTGGAACAGCTTTAACAAAAACTAACTGTGGACTGCTCGCCTGCCGAGCCGGCCATGGCTAGTGGACCACACTCCCACCCCCGTCTTCCGTAGCAAACATCTGCTTTATTTCTATAAATATGGCTGAAGCTTTAGCCATACGCTTGTTGGCAGGACGGAAAAGCAGTCTACGTTAAGACGAACCCGGCTATTTTCTGTCCTGTATTTTTTTACAGAAACCTTAAATCTACATTTAAGACTCGCAACCCTTACTTTTCGAATTTGTTTCTGAGAAAACTCTGTGGGTTGTACACATCTAAATATAGTATCAACCAATGTGGAGGATTTCATACCTAATTTCATCGGGAGTGTAAACAAAATACAGGCAATAAATTTACTAAAAAATACTTCATAGAACCATACTCTATTGTTTAAGAAATTTTATATGGTACAACTAATAAAATTTGTTTTCATTGTAATCTTTAAAAATAAAATCTTACTGAACACTTCTGAAATTTGTACAACACGACTCCACTTTGATGCTTTTAAGAGTAGTATATAGCTGCGCACTCAAGGTCAAAAAGTGAGGGAGCGATACGGGAGAAACTAACACCCACCCCTAGCACGTCAATGATTCTACGCACAAGGCTTGCAGTGTTTCTGTTGTGATGCTGTACTGTGCAAATTAGAACAGTGGGACTTTATTACACGCAATGAAAGCCCACAGCTTAAGTTACACGCGTATAGTAGTACTTTTCTCTTACTGCTTAAGGAAACTGCATAGGCAAGCTTCAAAAATGTGATATTTAACAATTTTCAAAAATAATTTTTTTTTTCATAAATACACATAACATAATTAAAATAAAAAATATGGGCATAGATAATTGTTTTTTACTTTTTCTGGCAAAAACGTTTTATTTCAGAACATTCAATTACTGAGATATGCATATTTGCGCAAACAACAATTTCACAGAAAATGTTTTCGTTCATACTCAACGCCAGTTCAATAACCATTAATAAATTATTGGGCAATTTAGTAAGAATTTTGCTCCAAAATTTACCATTTGTTTTAGTTCACTAAGAACTGAAATAATGGAGTGTGTGTAGAGATTTACGCAGTTCTGAATTAAGTCTTGAGAGCCGATGAGGGTGAAACAAGATGAAAATGGAGCAGCGCCAGGATGCAAGGGCAGGGGAAACTTGAGATCCCCAAGAAATCCTGCCGACCAGCAGCGTCGTCCGGCACGATTCTTACTTGCAAAAATCTGGGAGCAACCCCACCAGGAATCAAACCCGGTACGCCTTAGTGGAAGGCGAGTGCTCTAGCCGCTACACCACCGCGGTCCCAAAGTAATGGAGTTTTTCATGACCATAGTAAGCAGTCACAATCATCATAACCATATGTAGAAAACCATTCTATTAATGCAGGGACGGCAAAGACTGTGGTAGGAAAAGCATATTTTAGCAAATTTTATATTTACTCGCAGGCGTGTTTTAAATGTAAACTATCTGTGGGAACACAGTTAGGCACTTACAGTGAAGTTACNCGGCAAAGACTGTGGTAGGAAAAGCATATTTTAGCAAATTTTATATTTACTCGCAGGCGTGTTTTAAATGTAAACTAGCTGTGGAACACAGTTAGGTACTTACAGTGATGTTACATTAAATATCAGAGGATAAAACCTAAGAATAGAATAGGGTATTACTATATAGAGGATTTAGTGGGTGTCCTGGAGGTGCAGGCACGACCGTAATTATTGTTCAAAACAGCGCGGGGGAGGACAGATCTGGCACGGTCCGTCCAGGAAGAAACTACTCTTCCTGGGGCCGGTGCCTTGGGGTAGAAACCCCTGCCCGATTCCTATCGCTCGTTCGGCGCAGGAGTGTGCGCTTCACGAGGGACGGTGCTCGAGCCTATAGCAGTTTTTGGTACTAAAAAAACTTCGGATTTGTTGGTATTTTGTAGAGCTGCATTTTTTTTGTTCATGCCAGTACCGGACACTTAATCCGGACACAGAGAATTTACTCTGGAGCCCTATTCTCTAACTTGAGCTTGCTTAAAGACAGTTACTGTGGTTTTATTTGAGTTAAAGAGGACCATAATGATGGTTACTCGTTAGCATCTTTATGTGGCATTCTGTTAGCTATTTCTTTATTGATGTCTGCGCAAAGATGTACGTTTGGCAACGCAGCGGGCTGTGTTCTCATATCAACTATCTGATTGTTGAATTTTATTTTTTCCGTTATTACAGGATGTCTTGCATTACACGTTTAGTTATTATAGTCAATTTTCCACTATATAAGAAATTCATTTCATAATACACTTTCGAATAACACTTTTCAAGTAAATTTACTTATCTCTTTGTATACAAGATTTCAGATTGGTCTAGTTCATTTTGAATATCATAAGATAGCAGCACTCACCCACGGCTGAATCCATCACTTTGTAGTTACGTTAAAGCGAATTGCTGGAGAGTATCACTAGTGAATTATAAAATAAACTCCTTAAATATAATCCAGACACCATTCATTTGTGCGGAAAATATAACGCAGCATAATATTTCAAATTTTTGGGGCATTTTTTTTTCCAGTGGAACGTGTGCGCTGGAATTAATCTCATACATCGACCATTTTCTTTCCACTTTCGTTCATAAAGACACCTTGTTAGCCGGTCTTTATATTAAGACAGTCACGAGGCATTTGAAACACCATCATGGCGACATATTGAGTTACAGGATACCATTTCGCTTCGTAAAGATAGTTAGGCAGTAAATGTCATTATATAAAGACAGTGAAAAGTTACAGAATAGGACCCCTGATTCTCTATTCCCATGCTGCTCTGCATAATCAATAAGTTTGCTAATGTATTTCCCAACATGCATTCACACAATACGGGTCACGGACAATACCACAATCCCGTACCACGACGATGTATTTACGACATCCTTCTCGCAACACCGTGTTTCGGAACAGAAGTGTCCGCAGCTACAGATCAACAACAGACAGCCGTGACCACGGCACTGTTGCGGCTCCGAGAAGCAGGACAGCAGCTGCTAACACGGGCGAGGTCGAGATGTCCCGAGGTTGCCAGGTCAGTTGCATCATCGTTGCAAGTCGACCATGCGAGCAGTCGGTTACCTGTCCAATGCGGCCCTGCAGTACGACGTTGCAGTTTGAGTCGAGCTCGAAGATTCCCTGCATGGACGTCACGCTGTCCACCGAAGTATTCACAATCGGGAACGCGAAGGTGGAGAACATCGTGGAGAAATCTGGAGTGGTGAAATCCTCGAAGGGCGACGACGACTGTGCAGACAGCACAACATTTTGACACTTGCCTTAAGGTAGAAGAATTTTAATTATTTATAGACTCTTGTGAATTGTTTTTAAAAACATTTAAATAAGTTAATTCTAGCAAAATATTTTACTGTATTACAAGATTATATGCAATCTTCTTTCATATGCAATATAAATGGTATTTTTCTGACAATTGTGTGTACAAGTACTTTGTAATGAGTTCTACATGGTGTACAGTCGAGAGCAGAACTCCATTGAAAGCCATTTTACTCCTACCTTAACTGTAGATCGTTGATGGATACCTTCAAAATTAAAAAAAATAACAGCATAGTACAAGTCTCATTTTATCTTGACATATCTACATTTTACACTTATTGTATTTGTAACAATATTATTTACATTTTTATAGAATATATTTCCTTCCACATTATTTTTTATCCAAATACTTTTAAAAACTGAAGATAATGTTTTACTTTACTTGCACAAAAAAAAATCGCGAAGCTTTAAAAATGCCATTACTTCAGCTACCCATATGCAGGCTGTTTTAAAAATACACAGACAGCACACCATATGCGATACAGGACAGCAAACTGAACATTTTACAAGCGGGAACCCACGTCCGGAAATTAGTGACGTTACTACTAGACGTCAAATTATTACTGTGCTTTGGACAAAGAACATACAGTTAACAACTAGTGATGGTTCAAGTCCCTAAAAGTCGAGTCGAGTCAACAAAGATTGACTCGTCACTCGATACTCAATGTGCAAGTCGAGTCATGGTGTTTTTAGGTTATCAACACAAATATTAGCACCTAACAACTACCTTTTGTCTCTCGCGAATCAATAACTTTACGTTACGACACGGCTAAACTTGTGTCAGAATGAAAAAACAATAACTTGTCTACATGCTTTGACACTTGGCTGACATTTCTGATGTTCGGCTGCGTGATAAAATCCGGTGGGTGTTGTATTCGTGACTTGAGTCCTTTTGCTTCCCAGCGAAGCACTTCCTCTTTGCTGCCACACTGGGCTGCATCGGATAATGGGACCTCGTCAAGGTCGACAGGTAGTCTCAGCGCGACAACACAAATACATACAACCTATGGAACACATGGTATTCAAACATGAAAAGCCTTTGTGTCACGGCAGTTCGCACCTTCAGCAAAACTATGCATAACGGCAAACTTGTCATTACTTTTCTCATCTAATTACCATTTTAAAAACATGTATTAAAAAAAAATATTAGGTAACAAAAACTATAAATGTGGACTGCTTGTCGGCTCGCCCGATATGCTGAAAGAGCAGCGTGAAAGCTACCCTCTCAATCCACCCCTCTAACTTTTATCTTTTTTTTTCTACCAGCATNTTACTGTATTACAAGATTATATGCAATCTTCTTTCATATGCAATATAAATGGTATTTTTCTGACAATTGTGTGTACTATTACTTTGTAATGAGTTCTGCATGGTGTAGAGTCGAGAGCAGAACTCCATTGAAAGCCATTTTACTCCTACCTTAACTGTAGATCGTTGATGGATACCTTCAAAATTAAAAAAAATAACAGCATAGTACAAGTCTCATTTTATCTTGACATATCTACATTTTACACTTATTGTATTTGTAACAATATTATTTACATTTTTATAGAATATATTTCCTTCCACATTATTTTTTATCCAAATACTTTTAAAAACTGAAGATAATGTTTTACTTTACTTGCACAAAAAAAAATCGCGAAGCTTTAAAAATGCCATTACTTCAGCTACCCATATGCAGGCTGTTTTAAAAATACACAGACAGCACACCATATGCGATACAGGACAGCAAACTGAACATTTTACAAGCGGGAACCCACGTCCGGAAATTAGTGACGTTACTACAAGACGTCAAATTATTACGGTGCTTTGGACGTAGAACATACAGTTAACAACTAGTGATGGGTCAAGTCCCTAAAAGTCGAGTCGAGTCAACAAAGATTGACTCGTCACTTGATACTCAATGTGCAAGTCGAGTCATGGTGCTTTTAGGTTATAAACACAAATATTAGCACCTAACAACTACCTTTTGTGTCTTGCAAATCAATAATTTTACGTTACGACACCGCTAAACTTGCGTCAGAATGAAAAAACAATAACTTGTCTACATGCTTTGACACTTGGCTGACATTTCTGATGTTCGGCTGCGTGATAAAATCCGGTGGGTGTTGTATTCGTGACTTGAGTCATTTTGCTTCCCAGCGAAGCACTTCCTCTTTGCTGCCACACTGGGCTGCATCGGATAATGGGACCTTGTCAAGGTCGACAGGTAGTCTCAGCGCGACAACACAAATACATACAACCTATGGAACACATGGTATTTAAACATGGAAAGCCTTTGTGTCACGGCAATTCGCACCTTCAGCAAAACTATGCATAACGGCAAACTTGTAGTTACTTTTCTCATCTAATTACCATTTTAAAAACATGTATTAAAAAAAAACAATTAGGTAACAAAAACTATAAATGTGGACTGCTTGTCGGCTCGCCCGATGGCATGCTGAAAGAGCAGCGTGAAAGCTACCCTCTCAATCCACCCCTCTAACTTTTATCTTTTTTTTTCTACCAGCATCAACGTGGCTGGCATTACCGTTCCTAACATAGTCAGTCACTCATCAGCGAGATGGAAACAGTAGTGCTGTGAATCACTCATTCTGGCAAAACTAGTCCCAAACTTTTTTCTTGGTAAACTGCGACTTAAGAGGAGAGGAAGTTATAAGGGGCGGGTGTTATACCCATGTACATAGGTACACATTTACATTTATGGTGCAAACTCGATTTTAACCAAAAAATGTTTATACTGAACTAGACTTTACTCGAATCGATTTTCATAGAACTTGAAACTGGACTTGACTCGACTCCAGACTCAACTCGAAGCTGTAAAAGTCCAACTTGCCCATCACTATTAACTACAAATCTGATCTGGAAGACAACACAAGAACATGAAATCATGAATTACAGTCTGAGCGGTTAGACAGTCGCCTCCCACCGTGGCAAACCGGGTTCAATCCCCGACTGGTTTACTACAAATTTTCGCAAATGGGAGTCGTACCAGACGATGCCGCCGGTCTGCGAGTTTTCTCAGGAATCTTCTGTTTCCCCCACCCTTTCGTTCCGGTGCTGCTCCATACTCACCCCACTTTACCCTCGTCTGCTCTCCAGACCTAGCTGTTAAAGAGCCGCGCAAATCTCTCCGCTCACTCGTGGATTAAAAACGGATTTTGAACTGTCAACTTCCAACTACATTACAAAGTGTGCATCAGGAGAGCAGAGATCAGCTCACGTGGTAAAAGCTGCCGCATTGTGTGCTAAGTATTTCAGCTGCAGCGTGGATTCATGGAATACGATCTTCCTCAGATATTACTAAGAATCTTATACACCATATCCGTAGCATCACAAAAAAAAAAAAAAAATAGACAATGGGTGAAAGATCTGGTAACAGTGGTGATGATAGCGCAGGCCCCCTTCTACTTATCCAATATGGATATCCATCATCCAGGTGGTCCCACACACTGCTGTTCAAGAGCTCTGTCATGATGCAGCCAATCCTGGCACCGCCGATGCTTGCTTTGTAATGAAGTTGGAAGTCGACAATTCAGAAATCTTTTGTAATACTCAATGTCATGCTCCCGGTGGATTGACGGAGGTGTCTTCCGCATGCCCTATGTCTGGTGCACTGTGATATTTTGATGCTCCAGAGTCGCCAAACTACACATTTTTGGACACGGATTCCCTCTCGTAAAATGTTCAATTTATACTCTTGTATCACGTCTTGTATCACATACTGTCTGTTGCCTTGACACACCTTGCGAGTGTGTTTATGCATCACACACAAAACATGTTGCATTAGCTAACGAGAAAATTCAGGAGAAAATGTACTATCATGCAACATGTACACTCGCAAAGCTGTCGTGACATCTGTAAAGTACAATTAAAACTCGTATGGCCGACAATATTCACATAAATGTTTCTCATGAAGTTGCCGGTAAGCATGAAGTAAAGGCAAGTTTACTGATTAATTTCCATGACACTGTACATCCACCTGCAATGTTTGAGAGATTACAATGGTAATGACGTGGATCCCAATCTAACGCGGGCTCCACCACAGACCACAAAACCTCGCAGATGGCAACGGTGTGAGCTACCTGGAAATTGCCAAGCAGCCACGCCCCCTCCATGCTGTTGGTGGGAGACGACAGGCCGTTGATGTTGGCGATGTCGGAGTCTCCATTGCCCCCGAGCGATATCAGATCCGACTTGGAGTCTCCAATGTACGTCTCCTCTGCAAACACGTAGAGCTATCAGTGGGGTGCAGTGCTAGATTATTGGTGTTATGCAAATGTGACTTTTGGTTTAACAAAATGACAATTGAAAATAACATGTTATTGAATTTCATAGAACTAAAAATTAAAATATAAATAAATTATTACAAATTAATTACTAAATTACAATAAATTACTAAAATATCAAAAAATATTTCACAAAAATTCAACTTCAATGAGAATTAAACCAAAATTTTTAAATTTTAACAAATATTTCTAAGGTATATTGCCATACATTTCTTGGCATATTATCAAATAAACTCAATTAAAAAAAATCAAATCAAATTTGCATGTACCCATCAATAGCACACCAAACTTAAAAAATTCTTGTCTTATGCGCACATAAAAAATAAGTTACACAAATGGAATGGTTATTGAAGGCATCAATTCTATAATAAAACACTTTAAGAACTTATATAATTTAACACAATAGTATTGGGAACATTTAAATTATATGTTTGTGTGTTTTAGGAATGTTATAAAAAAGACTAAGAAGTGGATGCTCAAATATTTATTGAACTCCACATTTCTTTCCTTTGTTAAGACTTTGGGCAACCAATTTTTCTTACCAAAAGTGAAAATGAAAATCATGATTTCTCTTTTATTGTTTCAGCATGCTGAATATTTACACAACCCCATAGTTTATTATCATCTGTTTTATATTGCTAGCCCCCTTACTCCAGGGGACTTGAAATTTGGTTTTTAAACTCAACTGGTTCAAGTGGTGGTGGACAGTTAAGCTCTAGGACAATAAATTGTTTACATTGATGNTTTGGTTTTTAAACTCAACTGGTTCAAGTGGTGGTGGACAGTTAAGCTCTAGGACAATAAATTGTTTACATTGATGTGTGACACGTTTATATACTATTATTTTCTTTTTGCTACAACTACACATCGTCACATGCGTGCCACGTGCCCTAGAAGTGATTACAAACCCCAAGCCCGCATTCAGTCTCCATAAATAAGGTGGATGCCTGGACAGCGGAATGCACCTGAAGGAAGAGGATATTTTTAATTGGCCCTTCCTAAAATAAAACCCAGTGAGAAGGGAAACCAGTCGACCACGCAAGCGAAGTTGCGTCCAAGCCTAGCAGTCGATACCACTTGCACACCAGGAAGTCCTGCTTCCAGCCAACCCTAGAGATGGCAGCACGAGTGAGGGAGGAGCAACCCCCGCCAAAGATACCCGAAGGCTGAAGGAACCCGAGACACCCCTTGCGTAGGAGAATATATAGCCCTGCACCGCAGCAGACCGACAGTTGATACCAGCAGCTCGCCTTTGCACAAGTCGTGCCAAGGCTCTCTGCTCTGTCTGCTCTATTCCGGCTATGAAGAACACCCGGTNAAAAAAAAAATAGACAATGGGTGAAAGATCTGGTAACAGTGGTGATGATAGCGCAGGCCCCCTTCCACTTATCCAATATGGATATCCATCATCCAGGTGGTCCCGCACACTGCTGTTCAAGAGCTCTGTCATGATGCAGCCAATCCCGGCACCGCCGATGCTTGCTTTGTAATGAAGTTGGAAGTCGACAATTCAGATCTCTTTCGTAATACTCAACGTCGTGCTCTCGGTGGATTGATGGAGGTGTCTTCCGCATGCCCTATGTCTGGTGCACTGTGATATTTTGATGCTCCAGAGTCGCCAAACTACACATTTTTGGACACGGATTCCCTCTCGTAAAATGTTTAATTTATAGTCTTGTATCACATACTGTCTGTTGCCTTGACACACCTTGTGAGTGTGTTCTTCGTGTGTTTATGCGTCACACACAAAACATGTTGCATTAGCTAACGAGAAAATTCAGGAGAATATGTACTCTCATGCAACATGTACACTCGCACAGCTGTCGTGAAATCTGTAAACTACAATTAAAACTCATATGGCCGACAATATTCACACAAATGTTTCTCATGAAAATGCCAGTAAGCATTCAGTAAGAGGCAAGTTTACTGATTAATTTCCATGACACTGTTCATCCACCTGCAATGTTTGAGAGATTACAATGGTAATGACGTGGATCCCAACCTAACGCGGGCTCCACCAAAGACCACAAAACCTCGCAGATGGCAACGGTGTGAGCTACCTGGAAATTGCCAAGCAGCCACGCCCCCTCCATGCTGTTGGTGGGAGACGACAGGCCGTTGATGTTGGCGATGTCGGAGTCTCCATTGCCCCCGAGCGATATCAGATCCGACTTGGAGTCTCCAATGTACGTCTCCTCTGCAAACACATAGAGCTATCAGTGGGGTGCAGTGCTAGATTATTGGTGTTATGCAAATGTTACTTTTGGTTTAACAAAATGTCAATTGAAAATAACATGTTATTGAATTTCATAGAACTAAAAACTAAAATATAAATAAATTATTACAAATTAATTACTAAATTACAATAAATTACTAAAAAACTAAAAAATATTTGACAAAATTCAACTTCAATGACAGTTAAACCAAAATTTTAAAATTTTAACAAATATTTCGAAGGTATATTGCTATACATTTCTTGGCATATTATCAAATAAACCCAATAAAAAAAAATCAAATCAAATTTGCATGTTCCCATCAATAGCACACCAAACTTAAAAAATTCATGTCTTATGCGCACATAAAAAATAAGTTACACAAATGGAATGGTTATTGAAGGCATCAATTCTATAATAAAACACTTTAAGAACTTAAAGATATAATTTAACACAATAGTATTGCGAACATTTAAATTATATGTTTGTGTGTTTTAGGAATGTTATAAAAAAGACTACCAAGTGGATGCTCAAGTATTTGTTGAACTCCACATTTCCTTCCTTTGTTAAGACTTTGGGCAAACAATTTTTCTTACCAAAAGTGAAAATGAAAATCATGATTTTTCTTTTATCGTTTCAGCATGCTGAATATTTACACAACCCCATAGTTTATTATCATCTGTTTTATATTGCTAGCCCCCTTACTCCAGTGGACTTGAAATTTGGTTTTTAAACTCAACTGGTTCAAGTGGTGGTGGACAGTTAAGCTCTAGGACAATAAATTGTTTACATTGATGCGTGACACGTTTATATACTATTATTTTCTTTTTGCTACAACTACACATCGTCACATGCGTGCCACGTGCCCTAGAAGTGATACAAACCCCAAGCCCACATTCAGTCTCCATAAATAAGGTGGATGCCTGGACAGCGGAATGCACTTGAAGGAAGAGGATATTTTTAATTGGCCCCTCCTAAAATAAAACCCAGTGAGAAGGGAGACCAGTCGACCACGTAAGCGAAGTTGCGTCCAAGCCTAGCAGTCGATACCACTCGCACACCAGGAAGTCCTGCTTCCAGCCAACCCTAGAGATGGCAGCACGAGTGAGGGAGGAGCAACCCCCGCCAAAGATACCCGAAGGCTGAAGGAACCCGAGACACCCCTTGCGTAGGAGAATATATGACCCTGCACCGCAGCAGACCGACAGTTGACACCACCAGCTCGCCTTTGCACAAGTCGTGCCAAGGCTCTCTGCTCTGTCTGCTCTATTCCGGCTATGAAGAACACCCGGTGATCACCAGTTACCAAAGTTGGACTTCTTAAAGTACGTGCTGCAGCCCCCGAAGAGTCGTTCCCCCCTTATACTCGACACTTGCCGTCAACCCCACATCCCATACTCCCCCTTAAGCCCATTCAGGACAACATTAGCTTCAGTTAGGGTTTAGTTGTTACCACGGCTAACTAATTCTCTTTGCTCTTCTAGCACGCCCTTCAAGCAAGACTCTTCAAGCCGACAGGCCACTTACCTGTCTTTCGCTTTTACCTTCCGAGAGTTAATCAGTGCCTTGGTTAAGCAGGAGAGTACGAGTCACCGTGTTCTATTCTGGACAGAAGTTACTACTAGTCTAACCACTGTCTGCTCTTCTTGTGTGAATTGTGCTTAATCGTCCCAGGTAAGCGTCACCCCGCAAAGGAGAGGCAGGGAATCGCGGAATTTGAGACTGGTTTGCCGAACTTATCGTAAGACTACGGCCTGTCCCCTAAAACTTGACGTAAGTCATCAAAACACAACCCATTAGACGGCCACCTATACTGTGGACCAGGCACGCAAAGGTACCTGGTGCACATGTACGGTAGAGCCGCGACCACTAGCAAGACACAAGACGAAGAGGCTAGATCACCCTTGTCAGTTAACCCACTCCAGCCAGTGTACAAACCTGCCGCAAGGAGTGCCAGGTCTGGCAAGGAGGGATCTACCCCTCCTGGGATATACTCTAGCTAGGGACATCATTGCCTGCCACCCAGCTGCAGACGTGAACCGTAGCACCTCACCCGTGGTATATGCAGTTCACCCATAGAAGGGGAAGTAAGTGGGGCGACCGGAAGGCAGCTGATATCCTAGCTGGGAAGCAAGCCCTGCTTAAACAGTCTGCCCCAGCCTTCAGCTACTTGACTCCCAGGGAACGAGTTCACGCCGCCCACCAACTGTTGAGGCCTCACCTCGCAGTTCCCCCCAGTAATTTGTTTGGTCCCCTTGTGTGAAAATGCCCGGAGCTGCACACCTCACTGTTGAGTACCTCTGCCTAGGCCTGCC
>NQII01002092.1:28410-57473 GCA_002778355.1 Clitarchus hookeri | reverse complement strand
CATATTCGTGTAGGCACTCAGTGTACTCAACTTAAAACTTAAACAACTCCAATTACAATTAATTTTTGTAAGTTTTTGTGAAAAACTACGCTTGGAGTTTACTTGTGATAACTAGGGTGCAGATGACCTGATGGTGTGGAGAGAAAAAGAAAACTTGCAAAAAATAGTTTAGGGCTTGGAGTGATGGACTGAGAAAAGGAGGGACGAAGAAACAGGGAGAAAATAGTTACAAGGGGACAACAGGGATGTGTGAGAGATGTGATGTGGGAAGAAGAGGTGCCATTAGAGTGTAAACCCATGGCGCTACAAGAGACACTGCTGCCAATGGTCAAATATGTAGTGGAAACATGGACAATGGATAAGGGAGATGAAGGGGAAACAAAGCGATGTGCATGAGAGCACATTGACAGGATTAGAAACAAAGTTGTACAAGCACGAGCAGGAGTACAGGATCTGAAGGAGATCATTGAAAAGCCAAGAATGAAGTAATATGGGCATGTGCAAAAAATGAGAGGAGAAAGGCTGACCAAACAAATGATGGAAATGAAATTACATGGGAAGATCACAGTGATGGGAGGAAGAGGTAATGTCAGGAGTACAGAAAAGGAAAGAAGATTTGAAGCAAGATCAAGGAGGAATAGTGGTGGAGAGAGAGAAGGAGATGAAGACATTTTGCTATGCCGACCCAGTCAAAGACTGGAAACAGCAGAGGATGAGGACGAAGGCGAGTGAACAAGGGTGCAGTGTACTTACCCTGGTACAGGATCTGATTCACATCTCGCATGATGGCCTGGGGTTTCTTACGGCGGTACAGATCCATGTCCCAGCACTCGAGCATCAGTCGGTACATGTTGGCTGGACAGTCGGGCGGCTGTCCCAGCTTCTTGTTGCTCAGGTAGAACTGCGTGCAACAAAACGTTCCCCAGTAACACACCCCAAGCAAGCGACAACAGGGGTCGCATTGCAATGCTACCCAAGTCGCAAGAAGCTGGCCACATATTTAGCACGTATTACCACTATCCTCTATTCACCAGCTGTGAAAGTACATATTAACATTTTCACATGCAGTTTTTGGCCTTCTACAAATTCATCAACGACGCCACGTAGGTTCAAATAGAGTTCTCCTATACAAAACTCCGCTAATAAATATAGCAATATTGTTTTAGTAACAGCAAACTGTAACATCTGGACTGAACCGCAATCTGCAGATTGCTTCCAAACCATTTATTAAATCCATTCAGTCACAGTAGATGTGCAGCGGAGAGGTTTTGGTCCGAGTTTCTAGCTCTTGAGCGATCGTGAAGATGAAATGAGGTGAAGATGGAGCAGTGGTAGAATGCGAAAGTGAGGGAAATGGGAGTTCCCTGAGAGGAATCCATCGGCCAATTGAAACATCTCTCACATTTCCAGCATGTGAAAACACTGGTGAGCCTGGCAATAATCAAACCTGGTTCACCTTTATGGGAGACGAGTAGTCTTGACTACTAGTAACAGAAGTACTTTGCCATTACAATATTTTTAGTAATTTGTGCAGTGAGGTATACTTGTGAATTAAAATTGATTAAACACTGTCCTACAACTCGCCGCCTGATGAAGCTGGCCTAGCCAGCAAAACGTAGCAATTGCGCAACTGCGTGGAAAACGTGTCTTCCTTCTTTGTATATTTGAGTGCCTGCCAACAAGTACCACACTGTGAGCGCTTACATTTCTGTCCTTTTATATATTTATTAAACATTCTGTGGATGTAAAAAGGTTTAAAATTTTTGATTACTTAATTTGAAGTGAGGTGTTTCAAAGGATGTCAAAAAAACTATGCATTTTATTTTAACGTATTAATGCAATATTTCTGAATGAGTTTCTGTATGTCTATATGTAAAGAAAATATTTAAAAAATTATGACTTTTGTGTTAACTACCAGTTCAAAATTAAAACTGTGTAGTGAGAAAGTGGATAAATAAAATAATACTTCAATTGGAATCCTACTCAGAGATTTTAATATTTCCTTTTTAGTGTGCAAAAAAAAAGTATTTGCCATCAAAACTAATATGTTTAAATTGTATCAACTGAATAAACATACATTATAAATAGTAATAGAAAGCAGAATTTTTTTTGTTCAAAATGAGTCATCAACACGACTACTGCTTTAAGGATTTGCAGACGGATAAATTTGCAGCTTTTGATCACAATGTAGAGAGAGCAAGTCTTATGAAATGGATGCCTGGGAGAAGTTATGGCGAGACAAATATTGAACAGTACGTTGGCATGGAGCCGATACACGGAGGTCTGGCAGGTACGGAGCCGTTACCACTTACACCTCGCACAGGTGTAGAGAACATAGGACGACAAGTCCCCCCAGGTGTCTGCCACTCACTCTGGCAGCCTGTTACACAAGGAAAAGAGACTGTAACCCATTTACGAGGTTCAGGGTGCACACAGACCGAGGTTTGCCACTGACCTTCTTGACAGCTTCGACGCTGCCGATGTCTGTGGGCGCACTGCCGTACGTGAATATCTCCCAGAGCGTGGTTCCGAACGACCACACGTCTGCGACAGTGGAGGTGCGGGCCAGGGCGAAGTTGTGGTAGAACTCGACCGGGATCCAATGGGTGCTGCAACACACAGTCTTCCCCTACAGCCTCTCGCTCCTGGCAAGCCACTCAGTTTCCTCCAAGGATAAAAAAAATAATAAATTCCAGAGTTAAGATTTACGTTAAAAGTATTTCTAAAATGTGTGCTATTGCCAACTCTTCCATAACTTCATCAAAATAAGGAAGACTCGAGGGGATGTGTCTGTCAATGCAGTTATGCACCTTGATGCCTCGCATGGTCAACGGGTATTTGTTAACATACGCAATGGACAGTCAGAATCTGCATTTTCCCCACACTGGAGTTGGGAAGGAGACTGCTTGTTTGGTGAGGTTCACTTTAGTGTTTGCTATCATCCTAGGGTGGAGCTGGCTTCAGTGAGCGCTGGGTGTATGCACTCACAAGAGCATAGCAGGCCTTAGCCAAGACTGTAGACATGAAGGTCAGTTGCTGGGTGATACTGGGTGGTGCAGATGTCCGAGTCTTTGATGGTGTAGGCAGGACACGGGAAACTGCCTGTGGATAACTGAAGCACGTAAGAAGGTACCCTCCGCAGACCCAGGAACTGGAAGTATTGTTTTGGACATGTGGTTAAAGCATGGTACAGAGGAGGAGAGAGACCAAAAAGTATTCCGTGAAGCGAAAACGTAGTCAATCGAGTGTAGATTTCTTATTTACAAAGCCAACTTGCAAAAAAATACTCATCCTGTGCCCTTGTACGTGCCTGAAGGGCACAGACAACAGGTTGCCAAGGAGCATACATTTACAGAAGGGTGGCTTGAAAGAGGTTAGGGAAACCCCTGACGAAACTATCGGCGGTGTCAGGTGCAGGCGGACCAGTGCTTGGTGGGTCTATCCTCGCGGACACACAACACTTGCCTGGACAAAGCTAAGGCACTGCATCGTGTGCAGAGTATAGGGAAGCTTGGGTCACGTCACAATGCTACAAGCAGCCAAAGACGTCAACAGTAGTATACAAGACATTCATCTTCCAACCCACCAGTTGTGTACTGCTTATCACTTCCCTGTTCAAGGACAGTTCCAACGATCGCCAACCTTTCAGATACCCTGTGCATGGTACAAGTCCAAAGAACATATGTTAGACAGCTGGAGTTGATGCAGTGGCTGGAGGTAACTGCCGGTGTGTGAGTTGCTCACGCGGTTGTTATACCTGCCCAGCAAGGGTGGGAGGCAGTGGAGGTGCGAGATCCAACCATCCCTGCTGCGCATGACGTGTGCAGAACCACCCAGTATGGCGTATCAGTAGCCACCAATACAAGTAACGCATGCTCACTGCAGCCCTTGTGACGTGACCGAAGGACGTACCTCGGTGTAACAGCGCTTCCTTCAAGGGGGACAACCGGGGATGAGACTATGAGATCTAGCAACAGCTGATTGCAATTCTGTGACCTGTAAAACGTAGGACTTACTCGTAGGTGGTGTAGGTGTGAAAGCCAGGGTCGGCCAGCCGCACCAGGAAGGCGTTCTCAGTGTGGTTGGCCACCAGAAGCTTGTGGCACCGGATGTTACCATGCACTATGCCTCGATCCTCCTACAACAGCCAGTCAGAACACACTCTCCATCCACTTCTCAAAAAATGATGCACTTGTTCAAACACAACACAACTCCTCTCTCCATGTCAGGGTTTTTACTTTTGGCATAGCATACACGATGTTGGCCCAACAGAGCTATTGCGCGCATGTACTGTATTCTCTTCTTGTTAATTAAAACTATGTACAAGAGAAAGTGAATTCTTTGTATGCAATACATTTGGTTAGAAAAACAAACAATATTTATGAACTCAATTTCAAATCAAACTTTTAATTACCTCACTGAGTAATACTCAAGGCAACAATATAAACAATTTCAGTGACTTTCTAAGCGCTTGGTTATTACTTTTAAATGAACCACCAAAATATAATTTTAAAAGATTTGTTTCGAATATTGCGAGTGTTCTGTTAACATTAGCAATTCTTCCCCCCTCACACACACATCATCTCCCCTGCTTGCAATCTAGTAGCAGACTGCAGTGGCTACGTGATGTCCGCTACTCAACAGATAGAACTCCACACAGCTGCACAGCAAATAACACAGACATTAAGTTGCGGTATTTAAGCTGACCATCTGACTTCCGTCAGTTTGATCATTCAGAGGCGCCTGGTAGCAAACGTGTCTTTACCTTTGCTCTGAGATATTCAGTTCGGTTCAATCATTTCACAGGTGGCCAAGCTGTCAAAACTTATGAAGGGTTTGCCTAGTTCTCCGCAAGCAAGCTATTTCTATGCAAGTAAGTAAGCAAGCAAGCAGACCGTCTGGCAATCCATACTTGTGCAACTACATACCAGCAGGGCGAGGCTCTACACAATGTGGAAGCCAAAGGGGAGAAGGGGGGAGGGCACTGCAGTGGTGTGTGCAGTACTCGCCTCCCACTAAGGCAAACTGGGTTCAACTCCCAGTAGGGTCACCCGGATTTTCACATGTGAGAAATGAGACAGACGATGTTGGCTGACTGGTTTTCTCAGAGCAATCCCGTTTCCACTGCCGCTGGCATTCCGCCATTTCTCTATCTACACCTCACTTCACCCTCGCTGGCGGTCAACACCTCTTGCTAAGGGCTTACCAAAACCTCTCAACTAAACTCTGAACGATGTGGTATCAACTAGACCCAGAAGTACTTAATTAATTCGTTAATATTTTTGGATGTCTTAACTGTCGGATTGTGCAAATATTCTATATACATGAAAATGGAAATGAAAATTAAAACTTTCATTTTCTTTTCGTTAAGAAATTTGGCTGCAGAAAGTTGTAACGAAATGAAAATCCTTGATTTCAATGAATACTCTGGTGTTATTTTTTGTCTGTAAATCATCTGATTTATTTTCATTATTCTGAAGCCCCCACCTAATGAGCGCTAGTGATGTTAGCCAGCATCTGCGAGATCCTCCCACAGATGACCGGGAAGCCTGAGGTCGCAATCTAGGCCTGTGGTTTCCACTCATCGTGCAGGTTGATGTTCCCCTCTGGCATGCAGCTTCCTAACGCTTCCAGGTATACTCCCTGATCTTCCCCTACTAGACCTCCAACCAAGACTAGCCTCTGCTCGGCCGCCTTATCTCGCCCAGCCCTGTGGCGAGGCACACGGGTTAGTAGAGAAGAGAGGAGACAGTAGATGTTCCTTAGAGCAGGCACGACCTGAAGGAATCGAGCGTAGGCAGATTGGATAGTTTGGCAGACCTGACTGCTGACCTCCAGCAAGTAACTTGGCGAGCAGAAAGTCGTCAGCAGACCCAAGCACTTGACTGTAGGTAGCAACAGCAGGGTAGGGGCGTCCACTCCCGTGTTACGCAGGAAGGTGGGAAGTGGCTATAGATCCACGTATCACGCAGAGTCTGAGCTCCCTGTAGGGGACGGCTGTTGGCTCCCCTGCGAGTGGATTGGCTGGGCGGGAAGTCGCCGGAAGACCCAAGCATGTGACTGTAGGTAGCAACAGCAGGGTAGGGGCGTCCACTCCCATGTTACGCAGGAAGGCAGGAAGTGGCTATAGATCCACGTATCACGCAGAGTCTGAGCTCCCTGTAGGGGACGGCTGTTGGCTCCCCTGCGAGTGGATTGGCTGGGCGGGAAGTCGCCGGAAGACCCAAGCACTTGACTGTAGGTAGCAACAGCAGGGTAGGGGCGTCCACTCCCGTGTTACGCAGGAAGGTGGGAAGTGGCTATAGATCCACGTATCACGCAGAGTCTGAGCTCCCTGTAGGGGACGGCTGTTGGCTCCCCTGCGAGTGGATTGGCTGGGCGGGAAGTCGCCGGAAGACCCAAGCACGTGACTGTAGGTAGCAACAGCAGGGTAGGGGCGTCCACTCCCGTGTTACGCAGGAAGGTGGGAAGTGGCTATAGATCCACGTATCACGCAGAGTCTGAGCTCCCTGTAGGGGACGGCTGTTGGCTCCCCTGCGAGTGGATTGGCTGGGCGGGAAGTCGCCGGAAGACCCAAGCACGTGACTGTAGGTAGCAACAGCAGGGTAGGGGCGTCCACTCCCGTGTTACGCAGGAAGGTGGGAAGTGGCTATAGATCCACGTATCACGCAGAGTCTGAGCTCCCTGTAGGGGACGGCTGTTGGCTCCCCTGCGAGTGGATTGGCTGGGCGGGAAGTCGCCGGAAGACCCAAGCACGTGACTGTAGGTAGCAACAGCAGGGTAGGGGCGTCCACTCCCGTGTTACGCAGGAAGGTGGGAAGTGGCTATAGATCCACGTATCACGCAGAGTCTGAGCTCCCTGTAGGGGACGGCTGTTGGCTCCCCTGCGAGTGGATTGGCTGGGCGGGAAGTCGCCGGAAGACCCAAGCACTCCTAGGAAGGTGCAAGAGTCGTGTGGGCGGCTGCTCCTAAGACTCGGGGCTCCCAATGGACGTGGACGAGATCCGGGTGACGCCACGTGCCTGTTCCTACAAGTGTGCTTGCTGTTCGTTGGACGAAATAGGAAATTGCCGGAGGCAAGGCGCCGAAACAAGGTGGCTGAGAGTGATAACTCAACCAGTTTGGTTTATGCCTGTACTCTGAGTAGGGCCAGAAGGGCCGACCTAGGATGTCAACCAAGGTGTAGTTCCTAGTCACAGTAGACGGGGTAGCGCAGATAACCCCAATTGTGCAGTAACTCGGACCCGTTACAGCTAGAGGCATGGCTAGCCTGGTAGCCGTGAAGCGCGGCAGGCTTCGTGAGCTATGAGGCAGCTAGCTGGTGGTCTAGTCTGTAGACGTAGATCGCTGGCTTGAAGCAAGTGAAAGTTCATGGCGAGAGTGTGCTGTCCGGGCAGAGTGACATTGTACAACAGAGCTGTGCGAGTCAGCCTTGAACTCGAGCCTGCGATTACCTTATATAGGCAGAACACAGGGCTGGCACAGGGGCACAGGGGTAGCGGTGTGGTAGAAAGGAGAGAGAAACTAAGAGGCGCGGAGGAAATGGCCGAAGCTGGCGGCTCGCTTCCCCTTCACTGTCAAGGCTGGAGGAGTAAGCAGGCATCTGCGTGCAGCAGATTGCAGGCTGACAGGAGGCAAACTCTGCTCCTCTGTAGCTCTGGCGAGGTGCTCCGTGGCATATACGGCTACGTATCTTCTTGGAAGGAGCCGCGGCTGTGGCGAGGCTAGAGCATATTATGACGACGCCCACAGAACGTCAATTTTATAATTAAAGTAAGTAAAAAAATGGAATTTTAAATATAGGCAAGAACCTCTGTGGCCAAATACTCCATTTCCCCCATTTTTTTTGTTTGGTTTCGCAACAAATTTTTTGTAACAAATTACTTGCTAAAATGTTTTAAAATTTGTTTAAATTTCTGTTGAAACAGCTTTTATGAAATTATTTTTTATACTTGTTTAAGTTTTACAAAAGTTCAAAACATATTCTTGGTATTCGTTTAGCAAGGTAAAAAGTTACATCCGCACAACCCTACTTAACTGCTAACCACGACCGGTCGCACGAGGACAGAAGATGTGACGGATGGCAGTGGGCGAGGAGAAATCCACCAGAGTTTACGAGGACTAGTCCTCAGACTGACAGTGGTCACTCCGACTGTTACAACACACACCACAAATACTCACTCCTTACAGGGACCTATCTCACTGCTACCAGCATAAATTACCCATGTCCTTCCTGACGCTGAATACCTCGTACAAGCACAGCGAGATTCCCTGGGGGTGCACCAGTATGTGAGCAAGTATAGCTATGCTACGTGGGGAATTAAAAATTCTCATTACCATTACTATAACGGAAAGTAATGTATTACGCTCCACTTCTTAGAAGTTCACTAAATTTTGAGTTCTAGAAATGCAGCACGGAAAGAACAAGAAAAGAAAGAACAAAACGCAATTAACATTATTTTGTTCGTACCAATGCGAATAATAAACTCATTCTGTACGTATGCAAATACTTTTGGCGAAGTTCAGAACCATTCTCAACTGTGTACAAAAAATTCTGGCCTCATCACCATTCACTAAAACCTTGTTCTCCAAACCCCCATATTGGTCTTCAAATGACCTTCAACCTTCGAAACAAACTGGTGCACCCCAACTTGCCATCCAATTCCACATTCAATAATATCACCACCCCCAGGGGGCCTCATCCTTAAAACAACCCACATGATATCACAATTATTTGAAATAGTAATTTTTTTGATTAATTTCAATTGTTTACTGAAATTATCACGACACAGTATCTCGTGCCATCTCTCCCATGTCACAACTGCACAATGGGAAAATGAACCCCCCCCCCCCGGCTCCTGGCAGCAGTGGACTCACGAGGTGCCATAACGCGGTGGCCAGGTAGCCTGCCGCCTCCACCAGGTCGACAGTCTTCAGATCCTGCTTGTGCTCCGCCAGGTACCGGTCCAGTGGCCCCAGGTGCACGTACTCCATCACCATGGCGAAGGGGCTCCCCAGCGTCACCCCAAACAGCTTCACTATCGAGTTGGACTGCAGGAACGCCCACCGTCCTGCTAGCTCCAGGAACTCCTGTGCATCACACATACTGTTACAACATTCCCTCGACTAGTGTAATGTAACAAACAAAGAAAAAATAATTTTTGGCAATTTTAGATGATTTAATTAAATAAATAGTTTTAAATACTGCTTGACAAGTTCTTATGTTAACAGTTCAGTTCTCTCGTTTATTAATTTTGGTGCCTTGAGAATTTTACTGCATTCTCGTAAATTAAAGTTAATACAAATAAATAAAAGTCCACTGTTACAACTTATATAAACCAGCCTCTGGTTCTCAGTTGCATTCGCAATCAACAGATAAAAACAGGACCACTGGTCAAAGCGAACAATAATATGAACAGTAAAAATTAATGGAACAATCACTTTTAAATCAACTGAACCTGGAAACCATTCAACACAACTATACGATACAATGCTTTCTCATTTAACCATCTTAATTAAACTTTTGTTAAGCAACAAATGCAAAGACGACTGCCGGAAGCCCAAATTCCATGAACAATAGCACTGAATGCTGCACTTGCAAACAGCATGGGCATTATACTACGTGAACAGGAGGAAAAAACATTAAATATGGAAGTGTTTAGCAAGACACGCCCTCTAATGACTAAACTGGTTAACAAACACGATTTCTAACGCGGAATAAATCATTATACAGAAATAGTCATCTTGATGTCCTACGACAGCGTCTGCAACATTCATCCTATTATGGACACTCGTGGGATGAGGCAATCTGATTCGTTGATCTCTCACTAACAACCAGTTCTCCAAAATAAGCTGATATGTACCAAGTAGTAATGAAGATGATTGTCAGAGTACAAGCCTAAACTTAGCAAGCAAAATCATATAAGACTTACAGCAAATCTGTTTTATATTTTGCTGTTAATACTGTTGAAATAGATAAACACGTTATTTTATAACGAATTTTGCAGGCAATCGCATATTTACTGTACTTTGTTTACAAGGGTAAAAACTTCAAGGCACACAGAACATATACCCTCATAAACCAGGAAAACTTTTCAAGAGGAGTGAATTTTTATAAATACTACGCAAAGTTTTTAAACTTATTAAGCTAAACATTTTGCTTCAAATACATTTAGAATTTGTTTGGAAATTTTGACTGAACCTAAGAATGTTTTGATTAGTTTCAAAACAAAAAAATTTAAAGTGGGGAAGAAGTGAAAAATTAAAATAAACACTAGAAATATTTGCATTATAAAGAAAGATCAAAGTGTTTACTATAGCCAATGGTAGAAAATCATGGAAGAGCAATTCTGCACGACGACTTCAATCTTAAACAAAACTACTGTGGTTCCCAGTCCCCATACATCAGCTGCCATGACATAATCAATTTTTATTAAATCACAGGCGTGTTTATGAATGGGAATGAAAAATGTGAATCAAAAATTCTCACAGGATATGTAGATGTCTGTAAAGTGTAGAATATTAACTGTAACTGGACAGGTATTGAACTACTAACCTTCAGGTACTTGTCTCGGTTATCCTGCTTGAGAATCTTCATAGCCACTTCCACCTTCTTGCCTTTGGACACCTTCCATACGCTGCGATACACCACCGTAATACCCTCCTTTCCCTCCTTCTTCTGGTCTGCACACAAAAAAAAAAAGATGGACTCTCCCCTAGTATGTGTCACACTGGTGCATTTTCCTTTCCTTCTCGCATCACACACGTCTTAGCCATACTTGAACAAGCCACTAGGACACACACACCAAACTACAATAAGTTCGCTATTGATATGAAAACAACCAAATTCTACTGTCACCTCCACGTGCCGCGATACAATGTCCCGTACAAGTTCCCGTTGAAGCTTCTACAAGACTTCCTATCCGAACCTGTATGCGACTCGGTACGGATGTTCTTATGCAATAACCTGACACGTGATACTTGCTGCCACACACAGAAAATGTGCGGCGCAAATTTGTTTTGAATTTACTTCTGCAACTGAGGTTCCAGGATGGACTTCATTCATAGCTTCTGCAAAAACTTGATAATGAAGGAGCTTAAACGTTTGGTTGTTATAATTCAAAATTTTTTTGTTGAATAAATGTGGATGTTTACTGCGTTACTGTTATAGCATCTGTAAACTACATTTTCACAATTCTCTATTCTCCATTTACTTTACCAATGTAAAATAAACTAAATGACACACAGTCGCAAGAAGTGCCTTACCACCTTCTGAAAGGCTAAAATTTCAACAAAAATTGCACATGATCAATTACCAAAACGTTTATGTAAATGGCTAGCAGTTAACTAAATCTTCCATAGAACAACTCATACCAGCAGCTATACAAGTTTGCATGTAATCTTCTACGGAAACTTACATTGTGGCACATGGGCTTTACTTAGAAACATTAAAACTGCACATGAAAAGGCAACGAGGAATGCATCTGTTACTTGCCCGAGATATAATTTCATTAAAGTCAAAGAAGCTCATAGCTTTGAAAAATTTTACTCTCTTCATGTGTCTTCATCATTTATAGTGTGCAATTCAGACTATTAACAACCAAGTGGGTATCTTAAATTACCTGACAACCGACATGCCACGGGCGACGTCTTTTATATCTCTCTAGCCTCTGCCACAGCTGCGGCCCCCCCGTTTTCAGGCTCCATACACACAACTAAACCGACTTGATGAGAGGATAGCGGGCCACGGGGCTGCTGCCGCCACCTGTATGATTACTGACAGCATCACACCACTGTTAGGCGCTTGGGCACGGGATGGCCTGACCTCCACCAGCCGCTGGCCAAGGAGGGGTAACGCACCATCTCGACAGCACCGCCCGTGTCGTTGCTCTCTCAGTCCGCCTCACCCAATGACTCCTTTGCATGCCCTGGGCCCAGTGTATATATACCAGCCATGGACCAGAGTTCACGGCTGGATGGGAGGTAACCACGACCCCAATCGCTACCACATTTGCCCAATCCCAGCAAAGCCGCAAGCTTGTGCCCTAGTAATTAGAATCGTCCCTGCATGCCTAGGCATATGGGGCTCAGCCCTGAGATGCACTTAGGTCCCACCCCTACCTAGGATCTCCTACTTTCCTCTTCGTTTTAAGGTAAGTTAGAAAATAAAAGTTCACGGCTGGTTCGCCAACACAGTTGCAGAACGTCACTCCGCCCGAGTGTGCTCAGACTTTTGCTCCAACCACCAGCTCTACACTTATCCTTAGCTTAGCCACAGCGCTAACCCTTTGCGCTACCTTGTCAACTATGTACTCTGTACGTTGAGATCGCACTCGCCCCATCAGCTTCTACATCGACTACAAGTATCAGCCCGCTAGGAACCATTGGCAACCTAGACTTGGCCCTTCAGGCCCTGGAATGGGTGTAGGCTGGTTATACTGGTTTGCCAATAAACAGACAAAAAGACAAACATCCTGGGTTTCTTTCTTTAGCAGCTATCTCTCTTTCAACACCCGTTTTCCCACTTTATTCCCTATTTCGACCTACATCCTTACTCTTCCAGGAGCTGGCACAGGTTCAAATCCCCATTATGCCCCTCAGGTTTATTCTGTACCTAACATCCCTCTTGTGCTGGGGACCGGGGCATGGCGATAATCTCACCTTGTCGGTCACCACCAAAGGGAGAGTGTTAAGGATTGACACAACCTTCAGTGGAGTACTTGGCGTGACGGCGATAATCCTGCCCTATCCGAGTACTTGGAGGCCAGCAGTGGAGGCTACCAATAGCACAACCCACAAACCTCCTCACGGAGAACCGCAATATGCGTTGTGGGGCGCATGCACCGCCCTGCAGGAGGCAGCCCAGGGATCTATCCCTTACCTCCCTACATTGTACACCCTTATTGCCACTCGGAGCTGTGCCAAACCCTAAGGAACACTGCTATTCCACACTAATCCTCTTTCTCACTTTGACCTGAATGCCATGCCTTAGAACTGGGCAGCAGAAGGCGGTGAGGAAAGCCTTGGCTCTGGCCAGGGAGACTACGGGGACTACGGGCCCACCAGGTACGCAACGGCGTACTCCAACCAACATGAGGAAGCAACAAGACTACGGTAAGCCGCTGGCTCCCAGCAGCTCCAACTTCGGGAAGAGGTTATCAAGGAGGAGTCACTGTTTCATACTTTAACGTTCCTCGTGCTCTCTCTCCACTTTCTCCAACACCTCCGAGCCAGCAACCGACTCGTATCACTGCACCTTCCAAGGTCGTCCGACTGCTAGAGTTCAGTGGAGATACATTCGCTCCTACCCACTCAACCCATCAACAGGACTACAACATCCCGGTCCCTAGAGAGGGGGGGGGGGAGCTTTGACTAGGCCTACCTGCTAAAGGCACTCCAAACAGGTGGGGCATCACAAAAAAAAATTTCTATTTATTTCTCTAAAATTGTTTTACATGGGCATATTTAGTACCTACTAGGAAAAAGCTTGCTTCACGAGGACTAATACACTACCTGAAATGACAACCAGACAATGTACGCAAACACAACCTGGGTCTGTGTTAAGTGACAAGCCTCTCCCCGCTAGGAGCCTGGACGCTCATTGCTCCGTGAGATAATATTAGTGTTTGGAGTCCTTCTCTGGGATCTCTAATACTTGTCGCTCTGTATATGATAGGGCTGGGACCTGGCCTAACAGATGCCCAAGAAGAGGCGAATACAGTAGTGGTGTTGGATGGCTTAGCTGATGGCGGATGGCTAGGAACGTAGCCTGGTGTATGACGGTGGCAACCGTGGAGGGCCAGACTGGTTTAGGATAACGTTTAGGCGAGGTTGTCATTGTCAGCAACTGCAAAAGAGACTGGTCGCTCAGCTGGAGTGGAACTTGAGCTGCTTGTCCTTGGAGGCGCTTGCCAAGTAGAGTTTGAAGTGGGGCTGCCGGATTGTAGGCATACGGCCTCCTCCCTTTGGTAGTCGGCTCCTTGTCCCACAGATTGTTTAACCTTCCCAGGCTTTGCCCCTCCCTACCTTATGGATGGACATGTGGCAAGGTGTATGCTCAGGCTTAGACGAGGTCACGTGGTAAAGCAAAGTGGCCTAAACTGTGTGAACGGGAAGAGCAGGCCTTCCAGGGAGCCGGAGTCTCTCTCTGGTGCCGCTGCCCGGTGATCAGAAATCCAACCCGGTTCACCTTGGTGGGAGGCAAGTACATACATAGTCTTAACTTTTACAAGACCACGGCCCCTTTATAAGGTCTTGATGTGTTGATGTTTTAAAATTACAAAACTTGGGTTAGCATACAATAGACCTATCACGTTTCCATTTCATCACTTCACCCACTACTGTGTAGGGTATATAAAACTTGCTCGAGATCTAAAAGATGGAATTATGAAACCTGTAAGCACCAATAACCATCCCTCATTTACTATCGCTACGCCCATGTTGTGTACTCTGTCCAACAGCTGTAGTTGCTACATATCAACTTTAACGTTCAAGCACTTTTTAGGGGTAGAATCAGTACAACCATTATCCATTTAGTTTCCACAGGAAGTGACTGAAATACAGAGTATTATGTATCCTTTATAAACTCAAAGAAATTCATATGAATTAATGTAAAGTTAGCATTATCACAACTGCTACTCTCAGGATCATAAAAACAAATAATTTCAAACATAAAGAAATTTTACAGAGACAACTTTAATTTTAGCAGACATTTGCAGTGTTTACAAACAACAGTTTGAAAAGTCTGTATCTGCTACCATGACGTAGACTTGACTTCAGCGACTACCGGAATACGGTATACGCACTTGCTGAACGGAGCAGCAGCTGGACTTACTCTTGTAAACTTGCAGGTCCTGCACGTCGATGCAGCACGGCTGCGCGGACTGGAGCCCCGACACTACGCTCTCGAGGGTGTCCTTGACGCTCTCCGATTCTNGGTCCTGCACGTCGATGCAGCACGGCTGCGCGGACTGGAGCCCCGACACTACGCTCTCGAGGGTGTCCTTGACGCTCTCCGATTCTGGAGCGCACAGCAGAAGCGGGGACTTGTCTGCAAGCATACGCCACGTGCACTCAGCACTCGCGTAGACAAAGCTAATGTGCAGCACAACACACACACACACACACACATCAACTACGTGCACTCTGCACTTGCAAGTGCAGAGTGCACGTAGTTGATCTTTAAGTTTTTATATTTAATAGATGAAATTAATAGACCTATAATAACTTCTAAAGCAGTAGGTCATCAATGATATTGAACTTATGAATATTCGGATTTCAATAATACCGAATTTGATTCATATATAACAAATAAAGAAAATATTAATGAATTACGACTATTAGATGTGGATAATCGAATAGTGCTATCATCTAATACATTTATTCGAATAATTGTAACATCAACAGACGTTATCCATTCTTGAACACGACCATTACCTAAAACTAATGTGCAAAACAACTAACACACACACACACACACGCTCTCTCACTCTCACATTTACTCACTCTCACATTTACTCACTCTCACACTTACTCACTCTCACATTTACTCACTCTCACACTTACTCACTCTCACACTTACTCACTCTCACACTTACTCACTCTCACACTTACTCACTCTCACACTTACTCAGTCTCACACTTACTCAGTCTCACACTTACTCACTCTAGAGGTTTGCGAGCCTATGGTTTTTATTTCGAGTTAAGCCCCAGAGAGCCTACTGAAAAGTTACCAAGCTTCCAGTCCAACAAACTCTTATTTCATACACAAAAATAAACTTCACACTGAAGATAATATTCACATTTTGACAGAAATCCGTATTCCCTTCTGGAGTTCCGAGGAATAATTTTAACCGGATTACACCTACTTTTTAAAATATTGTGTCATGACTAAATGTTTTATTTTCCAGCAAACATTAGTAAACAAACTGTCTTGTCAGATGTACCGTATTTTATCGCATATAAGTCGCCTGCACGTATAGGTCGCACCATTATTTTCAAAGGGTGTTAAAAAAAAATAATATTTATCGATTATAGGTCGCGCTCATCATGGTTGTAAATACTGTACAAACACGGCTTGCGCCACGGGTGGCTGATGCACGCGACCTTGGCGAAGGTCGTGTGGCAGCTGTCCTTGCAAACAAGCGGTGTTGCCAAGCGTAGCTACAGGCCTACTGCGCAGTCCCAGTGCGCCGCAAGTTTGTCGTTTGGAATGTACAGATATAGCGCTCGAGACGCAGCCTTGATTGCCGGAGTTTATATATTTATTAGAAAAAAGAAATAACTTATAAACGTGTAATTTAATTTGAAGTGACATTTTTACGAGAAAATTTTTATCGAGCTTTCTTTTTATATATTTCAAGTATTTTTAACGATGTATGTTAAAAGAAAAAGCCTAACCATTATTTCTGTAGTTTATCTTTGAAAGTTTTAAATAAATGTGCAAAATATAGAAAAATATTTGAATATTTCCGTTACGTAATTCCCTTCGCAATCCTCAAAATAAAAATAAATTTTAAAAGAATCAAATTAAATACAAGGAATCGATTATTCTCGAAAGCTGTCTGTAGAATGTACAGAGATAGCAGCACATTAGCGTAGGTTCTTGCGTACCAAATGTTAGCCTTGACTTACAGGTTTTTCTGTTATATAGTCTTTGCACCACACCTAGTGTTGCTTTGATATTGGAGGGAAGAAGTGCGACGTAGTTTCGTAATGGAAAAGCAAAGTACTTACACCGCAGGTTCCAAACTGAAAATTATTTTGTACGCTGAAGAGTATGGAAATCGAGCCGCGGGCCGTGAATTCGGAGTAAACGAAAAGTTAGTGCGAGGCTGGAGGAAGCAGAAAACTGAAATTTGCAATACAAACGTGAAGAGAAAAGCATTTAGGGGTGCTAAGCAAGGCAAGTTCCCAGAAATTGATGCAGGTGCGCTTGAATATGTACGCGAGACACGGAATAATGGATGTGCCATTTCCTACGACATGCTGCAAATAAAGGCTCGGCAAATCGCGCGAGAAAACAAAATCGACAACAGTCGCTTCAAAACTTCGATTGGCTGGGTCATGCATTTTATGAGACGCAATAATTTGTCAATGCGAAGGAGAACGTCAGTTTGTCAGAAGCTGCCTGCTGATTATACTGACAAGATATTAAATTTCCACAAGTTTGTCATTGAGAAGAGGGAAACCACAGCATATTTGTTGTCGCAAATCGGCAACGCTGACCAAACGCCGGTTTTTTTCGATATGCCAAGGAATTCAACAATAGCTGAAAAAGGATCCTCAAGTGTATTGGTTAAAACAACCGGCAACGAAAAATTACGATGTACAGTGATGTTGGCAATAACAGCAGACGGGAGGAAATTGCCACCATATGTAATTTTCAAGCGAAAAACACTGCCGAAAGGAAAGTTCCCGCGTGGTGTACATGTGCGTGTGCAAGATAAAGGCTGGATGGACGAAACTCTAATGAAGGACTGGGTAAAGTGCGTGTGGAATAACCGGCCTGGAGCATTACTCAAACAACCAGCTTTGTTGGTTTTGGACAGTTTTCGAGGGCACCTGGTGGAGTCTGTCAAGAAACTGTTAAATGAAGGGAAAACAGAGATGGCTGTTATTCCAGGTGGCCTTACATCGATTCTGCAGCCATTGGACGTGTGCATAAATAAGCCATTTAAAAATCATCTGCGCCGTTTGTACGGTGAATGGATTGGCAGTGCAGACAGGGAGCATACGCCAACAGGAAGAGTGAAACGGGCGTCGCCGGAACAAATATGCGAGTGGGTTGCAACGAGTTGGTCCCTAATATCTGATGAGCTCATTGCAAAAAGTTTCAAGAAGACCGGGATATCAAATTCGCTTGATGGGATTGAAGACGACGACATGTGGCAGAGTGATGGCGATATTTCAACGAGCAGCAGTCATGGTGGAAGTGGCCATTCTGATTCTTCTTCCGACGACGACGTGTAAACATGGTAAGTTTGACTATCCTTTATAGAAATATTGTTTTTAAATGAAATTTAAATGGTTTGCCCATGTAATTTATATTCATACAAGCATTTTTTTGTTGCAGGTCTGGAAGGGTCGTACCCAGCTATTATATGATATGACAGCGGCAAACACAAATTTTTCTATAAATAGTTAAATCAACTAATTATTCAGTATTATGTTTAAAATGTGCACAGTTTAGTTTGCAGTTAAGTTGGTTGAAATTTGATTGTTGGGGGGTGTGTGTGTGTGTGTGTGTGTGNAATGTGCACAGTTTAGTTTGCAGTTAAGTTGGTTGAAATTTGATTGTTGGGGGGTGTGTGTGTGTGTGTGTGTGTGTGTGCGCGCGCGTTTTCTCTCTCTCTCTCTCTCTCTCTTCCACTTATAGGTCGCACCCCTAGTTTTCGAACAAATTTCTTAAATACAATGTGCGACCTATATGCGATAAAATACGGTATGTAAATTTTGCTGTTAATTAACATTCCTTTATCTATTTCTACCAATACTTTTACAACTGCCTACCTTTTAAATATTTACATTCCATCAATCGTTATTTCATTTTGTAAACAGTAAAACGTTATGATGTTGGTCATCAGACAAATAAGCTGTCACTAATACAGAAGTTCCAAGATTTTAGAGTCTGAAAAATATTTCAAGCTGCAAGCAGGTATTCGGCTTAAGATCTATTTTTGAGTACTCACAGATCCCTAATCCATCCTCCCTCCCTCCGTCCATCCATCCATATCTACCTCTATCCATCTCCATTTCCATCTTCCTCTCTCTTTCTCCCTTTCACTCCCCGACTTGGTCAACCAACTTCTCTTTCTTGCAGATTCTTTAACCCCTTCTTTCTTCCACATACACTCATCTACACATGAAAAATACAAACCATGTACTCGTACTTACAAACACACACACACACACACAATTCTGCACGACTGTATCCACACAGAACACCAGCAACATGCTGAATTTCAATCTATACATTTATGTTTTTTAAGTGAACATAACAAGTTGCTTTCCCATAACAGTGAAGCCATGCATAATACTTACGGAATATAAAGTATTATGCACTCTGGTATCCTCTTGACCTGCAGGTATCATTCTTCAACATCCCGTACTGCCCGTAAAAGTCACACTTCTTTGTTATAACTCATAAATTACAAGGAAAAATCTTTTGAAAACTTTCCTTTAAAATTTTGAAAATTCATAAATAATGCCAGCCACACTTCAATATCTCATACCTCCCTCCCTCGTCTGTGGAAACTGCAGAATTCCACCAACACTGTGTGTCGATTTCTAGACTCCTCCAAAGTCACTTGGTATCTGCTAGCATTTCTGAACCTACCATTTGCAAATTCTCGTTAAAAAATGTATAATGCCACCACATAATGAATCTCTCCGGCCACCTAACTATACACCAAAAGATGAATATTAAGTGCCAGATAAATTAATTATACATAATATTGTCCGTGTAATTTGTCAGTACGGTATGTAATAGTTGATCACAATTTGAAATCTGCAGAAAATTATTTCATGGTAACAATGCTTTTACCGAAGTAAAATTCCTCCATTCAACAGAAAGTTCATTAGTCAATTTGTTTCTCGATACCTACAGTGCAGCTTGTAAACATTAGAGAAGTCATCAGACCTGGGAAGTTGACACACAGTGAAATGTCCACTTCGCAGTAACTTGGGTTCACAAAGAGCGCTAACAGCGGTATCCGGTTGCGAAGAAAAGCAGAGCGTGACCGTAGCTACTCACCGTACTCGGAAGGGGGGAGGCACTCGCTCAGTTCTCCTTGAGGGACCTTGTACGCGAGTATCAGCTGGGGGAGGGAGTCGTACGTCTTGTCGTCGGTGCAGAACAGGTACTGGCCATCCTCCAACCTGTCGATGCGATGCGTGGTGGGCTTGGTGCTGCAACACATAGGCTCCGTGGTCGGTCCGTCACTCACCTCCACAGACACGTGCACAAAACAATGATCGTCAACCACAAAATCATGTCAGTTAAGGTTACAAGTAGGCCGCTACGCTGCCAAAAATATATAAAAGGAAAGGAATTCAAGTACTCACAGGCTAGTACTTATCGACAGGCACACACAAAGAAGGACGACACATTTTCACGCAATTGCAACGGTTCGCGCGCAACCGCGTGAAAAACGTGTCGTCTTTTGTGTACGCGCCTGTTAACAACTACTAGACTGTGAGTGCTTGAATTCCTGTAATTTTATATACTTTACAAAATCATATAGTACAGTTACTCGGGATAAATGGCAATTACATAAAGGCTCAACATACCCATAGTAATGCAGCACATGTCTAGTCGAAAAACATTTACCACCACTTGCTACTACTCTAGCAAAAACATTGACAAAATTTTTAGCACGTGAAAATATGACCACCCTCAATTTTTTGGAAGTAAAAATTGTAATAAAACACAGTGCAATATGCACTATGGTGAATACAATATATATCATGCAAGATAATGTCACTGCTGACAGGTTCGACCTTGAAACAAGTACAATGTCTCAGTTTTCATAGACACCCAAGGTCTCAACAAAAAGCAACAAATTGATGCAAAAAGATTGCATCAACAAAATAAATAAATGCTTTCCTGAGAGCCAACGAGGCCCAGGTGCTCAGATAGAAACCAGACAACTCGAGTTTAACTTGCTACCAAGCAGTGATTTTCAATTTCTGTCACAGGGCAGGTCAGGTTTGCATTTTTGATGTACAAATTATCCACTTAATCCAATGAGTTAGTTAAAACAAAACAATAAAATGCAACGAAATTTCTTTCACAGGTCTTGTATCTTTATCTAAAATTGTTTAAACTGAGGACACAAAGAAAATGAAAATCAGTCTACCTCATATTGACGTGCCACGAGCGACGTCATTCTCTCATCGAGCCTCGCCACAGCCGCGGCCCTCTCTTAAGAAGAGCAGTTACGCCATACACGCCACAGTACGCTTTGAAGCCCAGGGTTGGCTTGCCCAGCTGTTGCCGCCTGCTGCACCGCAACCAGCTTCGCATCGCATCGCCACCACCCCTCCAGTCTTCGGCTGCACGAGGGGTGCTCGCCACCAGCTTCGGCCGCCTTCTGCCATCTCCGCCGGCTCACCGCCGCCGCTCTCTCAAAGTCTCCTCTCTTGTTTTTTCTCTCTCACCACACCCCACAACCCGCACGCTGGCCCTGTGCGCCATGTATAAATAGGACTTGCAGTCCTCAGTTCGAGGCTGTCTGGCTTCAGTAATCTGAAGAACTTAACCCTGCATGAGCGCGCACCGAGAGGCTGTCTCGCACCAGTCTAGTTGCAGAACATCACGCTGCCCGAGAGCCGCCTGACACCGCATCTACCTTCGCAGAACGTCACTACCAGAGAGTCAACGGACTATTGCCCTCCAGTACGTGCCTGGGTCCACCAGCGACGTCTCGCTCGCCAGGTCACTGCTGGAGAACGATAGGCCAACCCCTGACAAGGAGCCACATTTCTACATGATGCTTGGGTCCGCCAGCGACGTCCGGCTCACCAAGCCACTAGACTGAAGGCCAGTAGCCCTCGCTGCCTACCCTACCCAACAACCAGCACCTTACTCTCCCCTTTTCGGTCACCACTATCTACCTATCTGATCTGTCACCTCCCTTATGCCTCACCATAGGGCTGGGTGGGGTAAAGCAGCCAAGCAGAGGCTAGCTCTAGCTGAAGTTCTGGAGAGTAGACGTTCAGGTGTCAGCCAGGTATACACCTGGAAGGAGGAGGCTGTTCGCCAGAGAGGGTCCACATACAGCACGTCCAGCTCAACCTCGAACCTCATCTGGCACGAGCCACGTGCAGTTTCTCCGCTGCCTCCCACGATGCCAAAACAAGCCGCCTACCTTCGCTCGGCCCACTAACGTCACACTTACATATACCCCTTCCAGAGTACCCACTCGACCATCGCTCGCAAGCGCACCTCCTCTAAGGCACAACGCTCTATAATAGAAGTGGCCAAGTCCAGCAACATAGGTTCTAAGATAAACCCAGTACGAGTGACGACCACTGCTTCACCTTCGCCCGGAGGAGGGGGGGGGGAGGGAATAACTTTGATGCCACCCACCAGCTGCCAAACCCACTTAGGGTACGCGACAAGACTTTTTCTTTCTTGGTGCCCAACGTGGAGCGAGTGAAAAAATACTGGCCATCAGCCCCTTTCTCAAGTCCGGGAAGCACCTGAGAAAAGCCTCTTTGGGCCCCCACAGAGCCACCAATAACTTGACTTCGGGGAGTCAGAATAAAATACCCCGTGGTGCCCAATTCCCGTTAACGGCACAAGAATGGCAACAACCAAGAGCATAGCCGACACCGAAGCGCAGGTCTGCGCCATAGAGGAATGCCATGGCGTAGGATGCTACTTCATAACATGCGAGCACTGCGATGCCGCTTGGGTTGGGAAGACCAGGAGAGACACATCCAAGGGCTAGAATACCGATGTCTGAACTGCAGGGACAGACATCGCCGTTGCGACCAAACCGACTGTGCAGGAAGGGGCGTGTACCGGATAGCCTACCCCGAGTACCCACTCACTTTTCACTTTTGCCTTGGATGGCAAGACAAAGCCAGAGACCTGGAGGGTCTGTACTTTAGATGTCCAACCTGCAGAATAACGCCTGAACGGGCACCGCTCAGAACTGACCCGTTACCGCAAGAACGGCCACCAGTACTTGTGTCCCTGCCTTTACCAGAATACTTGGGGAAGACCCAAAAGGATCCCCGCAAGTTCCTCCAAGCATGCCAGATGGAATTCGAGAGGACACGCCTACCCAAAGCCTTGTGGGTACTTAAGACAAAGGCCCAGATTCAAGGTGACGCAGAAAGGTTGTGAAATAAGTATGGCGAGTTCATCGCCAACTGGGAAGAACTGTCCAAGAGACTAGTCACCCATTTATTAGGACCACGAATGGTCCCGCAGCAAACTAATGAGCTCCCAACAGAGAAACCTACCAGTTCAAGGAAATGCCTTTTGGCCTAAAGAATGCACCTGTAACGTTTCAACATCTCATGGCAGCATCAGTTCTTACTGGCTACATCGGCGAGTTCTGCTACGCCTACCTCGACTACCGTCATTATCTTCTCAAGAGACTGGCAGGAACATCAGCGCCACCTCCAGTTAGTCTTGGAAAGATTTGAAGTCTACGGCCTCACATGCTATCCAAGTGCAACTTTGACAAGACAGATATACTTTTTGGGGCACCGAGTCACCATAGAAGACAATTTCGCCCAAACCCAGCAAATTCCAGCTATAGCTGAAGCTGTTCCACCCCGGAACAAGCAGCAGTTGCGGAAATATTTGGCTCTGCTACTGGCTTCGCGATTTCATACCTAACATTGCTGAATGCATGGGTCCTTTAAATAACCTTCTGCGAAAGGATCAAGCCTGGAAATGGTCAGAGAAGGAAGAAAATTCTTTCCAGGAACTCCGGAACCAGTTTGTGCAACCAGACATGCTTTATCTGCTACTCCCCGACCTACCACTTATCCTCCAGACAGATGCCAGTGGGGATAGGTCTCGGAGCTGTTCTCTACAAAGAGACCCCAAAGAACATCTACGGGTAATAAGTTACGCCAGCACCCTCCTGTCGGACACGGAAAAGAGGTACCACTCAAACGAGCAAGAATGCACGAAGGCACGTGGAGCCTTACGCACTACAGGCATCTCACGACGACCCACACAAGCGTGGACGCAGATCACCGTAGACCTGATGTGACCCTACCTGCGAACCCAGAAGGGTAAGCAGTACATCTGGGTGGTTACTGACCTGTTATAAAAAGATATTTAAAAAAAAAACAAAGGTAAATTTGGTGCTATTTGTTTATATTAACAGAAGTACACAACTTTGCATGAAATTCTGTTTTGCAATGTTGTATTTTCATTTTTTGTGCACACCCCAACCTGCCCAATGCAATTGAAAACTGATGCAGAATCTATTTCAGTTGTGCTGTTGTTAGTGGGCGAGCGAAGAGATTTGGACAGCTCTCAACATCATCTTGAGAGCCGATGAGGGTGAAGTGAGGCGAGGATGGAGCAGNGCTATTTGTTTATATTAACAGAAGTACACAACTTTGCATGAAATTCTGTTTTGCAATGTTGTATTTTCATTTTTTGCGCACACCCCAACCTGCCCAATGCAATTGAAAACTGATGCAGAATCTATTTCAGTTGTGCTGTTGTTAGTGGGAGAGCGAAGAGATTTGGACAGCTCTCAACATCATCTTGAGAGCCGATGAGGGTGAAGTGAGGCGAGGATGGAGCAGNCGAGCGAAGAGATTTGGACAGCTCTCAACATCATCTTGAGAGCCGATGAGGGTGAAGTGAGGCGAGGATGGAGCAGCATCGAAATGCAAGAGTGAAGAAAGTGGGAGATCTCTGAGAAAACCCGCCGACCAGAGGTATCATCCAGCATGACCTCTGGGAGCGGCGCCACCAGAAAGTGAGCCCTGGTTGGCACTAGCCGCTGCACCACTGCGGCCCCACGTCTGGCAGGAGAGCACGGAGGATGGTGCGGCGGCAGGAGGCCGACATACCTGGTGGCAGTGCAGACATCGAGGTAGTACACGTCGTACTTGGTCTCGCTCTCGCGCAAGATGTAGCAGCCGGGCTTGTTGGCGCGCTTCTCCTCCAGTTTTGCGTACGAGAACTCCCCACTGCAGCGCAAACACCACACAACTCTTGTCAACTACACCAACACACATCACATTGCTGTGGGGAATTCCCCATATCATGCACAAGGAATTCAGTTGAAAGTTAATAAGAGCGCTGTGGAAATATTCTGTATATCAAAATGAAAACAGAAAATGACAACTTTCGTTTTCGTTTCAGTAGGAAATTAGGTTGACTAAAGTTTTAACGAAACAATAATCCTCGATTTTAATGAATATTTGGGTGTTAAATAATGTTCATTTAGTGCACCAGAAAAGGAAATTTTTGTCTGTGAATCACATTGTTTTCATTATTTTATAACTAAAATAAATTAATAAAACTGAAATTTAAATGTAGGCAAGAACGCCTGTGGTAGATACACTTTTTTTTGGATTTGGTTTGCAACGAATTTGTTATAATTAATATCTTGCTCAAATGTTACGAAAAGCGTTAAACTTATGTTACAACTGAGCTCTTATAAAAATTATTTTTAATTTTTGGTTCAGTTTCACCAAAGTTCTTAACATATTTTTAGTTTCATGAGAAAAAAGTTGCATTTGCACAAACCCTATTGTGAGGTTTTGGTCAGTGCTTCAAAGTAACATCTTAAAGAGCTGGTGAGAGTGAAGTGAGGTGGAAATAGAGCAGCAGCNTGGTAGATACACTTTTTTTTGGATTTGGTTTGCAACGAATTTGTTATAATTAATATCTTGCTCAAATGTTACGAAATGCGTTAAACTTATGTTACAACTGAGCTCTTATAAAAATTATTTTTAATTTTTGGTTCAGTTTCACCAAAGTTCTTAACATATTTTTAGTTTCATGAGAAAAAAGTTGCATTTGCACAAACCCTATTGCGCGGTTTTGGTCAGTGCTTCAAAGTAACATCTTAAAGAGCTGGTGAGAGTGAAGTGAGGTGGAAATAGAGCAGCAGCNTAGAGTCGAAATATACCACTTTCTGGAGTTTTTTTTCTTATTTTCAGAAAAGCCCCTATAGTAAAATTTTACCTAACCTTTTGTTACTTTTGTGGACAGGGCGTTGTAAAGGGCGCCAATTATAAAATCAAAATATCGTGAGAGATGTAGTGTACTAAAATAATAAATAATTTAAATAAAACATACAGGCCTTTTGCTTAGCTTTATGCTATGAAGTAATGGGTGAGACAATCCTTTCCTGGTAAAATCACACTGTTCTGAAACATTACAAAAAATATTTAAGCATATCAACAGAAAACCTGACACGATTATTGATGGTGACGAATGGCTAAAAAATATCCTAAATACATAAATGGCCAGATCGAAAAAAACGCCACACGCAAACTATGAATCATCCCAAAAAAAAAAAAACTATTTTGTAATTATTGCTGGATGCAAAATAGCCATCTCTAAAGTCTATATATAATTACAAAATTTTACTTTTCATGAGAATAGAAAGGTTTGTTTTTTTTTTAATGTCAATATAACAACATTCATAGCAAAATGTTTTAATAAAAATTTAGAGCCTATTTGTTTTATTCACTTCTCAAAACACAATTTTTAAAAATTTATTTTGTGAGAATAGGGACGGTTTCATACAAGATCGCTAAGAAAGACTAAATGCATTCCGTCTCCTTTGAACAGGAAGTCTCTACACAGCTTCATCCAACAATTTATCTGCAGTATTTCTCTTGAACTCTTCAATGCTCTCGACACAAACCCTGTTACACAGCCTTCTCAACTCTTTTTACCGTTTCATTCGGCTACTTTGCCTTTCTTCTTTAAGGTTTTTTTTTGTGAACACGTTATCTTCCATGTTTATTTGCCACAACTAATGTCTGCAAAGCTGTGCTNTTCTTTAAGGTTTTTTTTTGTGAACACGTTATCTTCCATGTTTATTTGCCACAACTAATGTCTGCAAAGCTGTGCTGAAAACTTTACACCACCAATACAACATCTTTTCTTACGAGTAGCAACGAAGGTTTCACTTTGACTACTCTGTAAATATGTGAACACACACATTCTTAGGCAATGATGAAAGAATTTAAGTAAGAAAATAAATGCTCTCTGATGAAAGCCAAGCTTATTTAAAGCCTTCTTCAACATTACAAAGTAAGGCATGCACTCAGAAAATGCAACTGGAATCCTGGAACTATTTTGCTCAATTTTTGTCAGACTCCATTGAAATGCCTTTTTGGGAGAAGAGAAGAAATAATTCTGGTGCATACTTGTAGTAAGATATAAGTNGTCAGACTCCATTGAAATGCCTTTTTGGGAGAAGAGAAGAAATAATTCTGGTGCATACTTGTAGTAAGATATAAGTGACGTGCGGTGTTTACTGTAATGTTAGCTATAAATTTATGGGGAAATGTACAGAAATATAAACACAAAGCGAAAATATCCATTGTTCAAATCAAAAATGTTTTACGACTTCATCAGAATTATTTCTCTCTTTTCTCTGAAACGTAACTCGAGACTTTTTTTACGAGTTCCATTATCTGTGCATTTGTTTGTATTTGCATTTCAGTGGAATTTTGTCAGCAACAAACAACTGTAATGGCAACAGAAAAACAATGGCAAGTGTGTGACTAAGCAAAGCACCGCGAGATCAGGATAACACTTGGAAACACAGTGCGCTGTCAGCGACTACCACGGCGCGGTTGTCGACACTTTGACAGCTTCACAAAGATGCAACATGTTGACGTGTGGTAGTGCTGGCGGCCGTGTGTTCGCACCGGCACGCACTTGGTGTCCCCACAAATTTTACAGAATTCATCCAAATATAGGACAATGCCCAAATTTTTACTTCGTTAACATGGAAAATTTACTTTTCTGCAAATTATTTGGCCATGTAATTCGGCATGATTCTGTAATCTTGGCACCGAAGTAAAAGATTAACAATATAATCAAATTCTTTGCGATTAATCATACATGGTTATGTACAGCACACACTCAAATGTAAAAAAAAAAAACACACACACACACACACACACACATTTCTTTGTTTTTAGGTTTTGTTAATTACAGTATCTTCTTGTAAAGTATCGAAAATATATGTCCTGTAAGAAAAACACTTATCATAACTTGCTACTATTACTCTAAGCAAAAAAAAAAAAATGGTTGCCTGTAAAGTCGGTTTTACGGGCGAAGATTTTACGTGACAACGTAGTGCTGCGCGCGCGGCAGACCGATCATAGTTGAGTGGGAGAGAGACGCAAGGCATTCGGCGGGCCTCTCTCTCGTTCGGTGACTCATCGTAACGTTACCGAGCGTTACACTTTTTCATAAGTGACTCCCAGCCGCAACCTAATTTAAGACGTTGTAAAAAATACCATCAAAATGTGACATTTTCAGCATTAAATTTTAATTTTTAATGATTTTCACACAAATGTAAAATTCTCCAATTTCCCTATGTTTCCGTGATCAGGGTTGCCACTTTTTCGTATTTAAAAATTTCCCAACGTTTCCCCAATTTCCAGACAAAAAATTCTACTACAATTATGTTTATCTATAATGAAAATTAATCACAAAATGTTTTCACCTTAACTGAATGGCTAAATTATTTTGTAATAGTACCATAAACTGGTTGCCATACGCCACAACGCAGCAACAGGCGGCCAGCCATAACACCATAGCAACCACGTTAAGTTAAAATTGATACGTACCAGAAAAATAAATACTGTATATTTTCAAAAAAATTATTTTTCCATTCTGTTTCCAGAGGTGCACAATTTAATGGTGCAACAGCCTGTTATGGTAGCTTGCATATCACCCAATTCCCTAATATTTAATTACTGTGTTTAAAATTAACTGAGATTTCCCTGATAGCTTTCAAAGTTGCTGACATTTCCTCGTTATCCACACAAGCGACAAACCACGCTTGACGCCAGCCACCCCGGGTTGGTGGACGTACTACCCAACCGAGAAGTGTGCATCTGGGAAATGTATTAACTTNCCGGGTTGGTGGACGTACTACCCAACCGAGAAGTGTGCATCTGGGAAATGTATTAACTTTCCAAGGTCATACCATCTTCTCCCCTTCCCTTTTACTCCCATCCCTTCACCCTTCAGGAAGGGATGAAAACAATGGGCTGCAGGTGGTCAATGTAGCCGTCAGCATACATTTTCCAGTAGTTTGAGACTGATTCCTAGGTCTCGACTAGACATTTCTGTGCGCAGTATTTCTTAAGTTGTACTCATGCTCGTATAGACTGCTAACACTCATAGACTTCCCCTACTCGGAGTACACCATCCCCTCTCTATAGCTTCCGTACCGCTTGGGGGCCCACCCTTCCCACTGCTCACATCATTTGGCCGAGAAGTATGAATGAATGAATGAATGAATGAAGAGATTTGGGCGGCTCTTGACAGCGAGTTCTTGAGAGCAGATGAGGGTGATTGAGGTGAGTATGGAGCA
>NQII01002092.1:0-27070 GCA_002778355.1 Clitarchus hookeri | reverse complement strand
TTTTTTTTTTTTTACAAAAGTTACCAATTTTTAAATAAAAACTATAGACTGTATTAACTATAGCTGCATCTTGACAATAAATCTAACCCCATACAAATATATCAAATAGTTCAATTTCCATTTTCTATTTTTGTTTTGGGAATCTGTGCACTTCTAGACCTTTCTGTAGCCCTTAAATATGGTAGTTGCTTCAAATAACTATTTCAACAGTCAGTAAATGCTATATACACGTAAAATATCCAAAATCACCATTACTGTTAATCAACATCCAAATTTATACACCATTCAAACAAAATTTGGCTTTCTTCCCCTTCCATTGTGACGTACCTGTACACCGTTATCTTAATTGGATATTATTTTTAACTGTTTCGTAACTTAGCATAAAAATGCGTTATCATATGAAGAAGAATTACACTACACTTTTATGAATATTCATATGAACTAAGTATTTAAATATTACAAAACTTCCAGAAATTTCTTGACTAACAAACAGAAAACGACCACTTCTGTTTTTTGATAGTTTTACGGAAATTCTTAATGGATTCATTCCTGATCAGGTTCTTTGGGGTGGTGACGTTTCACATACTGAGATTTATCCTCATCTCACACAACGACTAGTACTGGTACACATAATTTCTTGTTACGTACTCACCCACTTACGTCCCCGTCCAATGTTTCATAGATGAGTATATAAAATAACAACAAAGTCATCCATTTTTCTTTCTCAAGAAGCACAAAATAGCCTAGGTCTGATTATTAAAAGACTGCTCTACAAAACAAATATGGTAAGAAATGCTGTTTTTAAGCAGATACTGTACTGTGCAAAGTAATTCTTGTGACTATACAAAGCTATAGTTTACAAATGTTTTGCATGCTCTATACAGATTGATTCTAAAGTAGCTTTACAACTTTGAAAGTTAATAAGAAATTATCGGAAGCCCTTATGATGATGATGATTCCAATGCACAAATGAAGCCACACACTTCGAGTTTTATGTACACATATTGATCATGGTTTAATGTGACTTCCATTGGTTACACGGCAGACGTCCCATCTGAAGTCAATTTCCTCCCACACGCGATGTAGCATCGCCAGTGTCACGTCGGCAAGAGCGGCCGTAATTCGAGGTAATTATAAAGAATAGCGGCTTTCCTGAAGGAGACGTAGTAGACCCACAAAAGTTATATAAATGGCTTTTGCACACCTTACCTGTTTCATATTTAGGACGGCGGAATGACAAAATAAGCACAACGTCGAAAATAAAATAGATAATATACGTGGAGTTCGGCCTCTTTGTTTACGTCGGACGCCATGTTGTATAGTCCTGTTTGCTGTGGACGTGTAGATGTTACTGTACGTTAGTTGCAGTTTAGATGCAATACAGTGCGGTTCATGGCGAGTGGAGCGCTGCTGCGGACGTGCGTTGTGACGTCTGAATACGACCGTGCGTAGGCTTGTGGTTTAAGAATGGAGGGTGCAAGTACGAGTGCTTCTGCGCGTGACAGTCGTCTATGTGGCAGGTGTTACCTGGACGTTTGCCAGTTTGTTGAATTAACGTTGTTTTGGCCTACCTAGGTGAGTAAATTCACATTCTTCTGGTATGATGTACTGTTACTTTAAAATCGTAAAAGCCTACGTTAGAATAAAATCCTAGGTTAGATTAAAACCCTACAATCCTAGGTTAGATTATAACACTAAAATTCTAGGTCAGATTAAAAATGTAAAATAGTGATTCACACATCGTGGGATTAGGTTAAGTTAGGTTAGATGGGCACATATTAAGAAATTGGGTGGACAAATGTTAAACTGAGGTGTTTTCATATTTTCTGTGGGTGTATTTTTAGTGCTTTTACATCACAATTTCCCAGATCTTCATAGCCCTCCCCTCCCCACTATGGTTTTTGTGGTTTGTAATCATATGTTCATGCCCCTAGTAAATTTGTGTTCTGTGTAATTAGTAAAGTCGAAATACACCAGTTTTCGGGATTTTTGTTGTTACTTTCGGAAAAGCAGCTATTCTTTAGAATTACCGAAAAAATCTAACTGTGTTTGGTTGGGGAGCCAGCTGGCCATGCTATTGGTGCGGCCTGGCCAATCCAGCGACATGGGAAACTGTTGTGAAGGAACTCGCACACATCTCCATGGTAATGGGGAGAGCGCAGTCATATTGAGGAATGAGAAACTGTTGAGCATGTCCAGGTACACGATGCCAGTAATGGTCATCGCCATGAAGAAAGAGGGCCCGTACACTTTATCTTTGCTAAGGGCGCAAAACACATTCACTTTTGGACTGTCACGAATATGTTCCAAGGAGGCACAGGGATTTTCACTACCCCAAATCTTGCGGTTGTGACAGTTGACTTTGCCAGTGACACGGAATGTGATCTCGTCAGTGAAAAATAACGAGTCCAGAAATAGTTCGTCGTCTTCATTCCGCCGCAACATCTCCGTACAAAATTCCTTGCGCGCATGTTTATCACAATCTGAAATGGCCTGTACTATCGATACTCGATACAGGGTTACAGGCAAATGTCTTCGTAAAACACGCCACACAGTTGTTTGTGGAATCCCGCTGTCCTGAGATGCACGTCTTGTTGACTTGCGTGGACTCGGAGTGAAGCTTTCCCTAACCTGTTCCACGACATCTTCAGAAACACGTGGCCTGCCAGTTTTCACGTTATGGGTTACAAAACATATCATGTATCAACAAAGTTCCTATGATAGGAGTTGGCCTACTGGGTGGTGTTTTGTGATACTGGGAGCAGAATTTCCTTTGCACTTGTGTCGTTGACTGTTGTGTCGCTATCTTGATTACACTGGCCAAGAGCGCTCGTGGTGGCACGTTTTAGTACTACAGTCTGTGTACATAAAACTCTTAGTGTGCTGCTTCACTTGTGCATTGGAATCAACATTGTATATCCTCCCAATAACTTTGTATTAATGTTCAAAGTAGTTAAGCTAATTTAGAAACACTGTGTATGACAGACTTAAAAATAAATTAGTTTGCCTTAAAGTTAAACAATTTTCAAGTTGTGGTTGCACCAATACTATGCCACCTGCGAATTGTGGTTGCAGACGGCCCGAGAGAGTTGAACAGATAAAACTGCTGACACAAGACTACAATTTCTCCAAAATTTTAATTATCTGATTGAAGGCAAAAGAGTAAATGTGAAAAATGATAACAATAAAAGTTTATACGTATTGTATGATGCAATATTACGAGGTTGTGGTGCATAAAAAACACAAGCACTAATATAAAACGACACTTTTTAGGAAGCAATATAAAAACTACAAAACTGTAATTCTGAATTTTTTTTGCAAACTTCATGAGCAAATATTTTGTCAATGTGGTGCATTTCTGCCTTGGTACATCTTACACCATAAATTTGCACATTTTAGTGTGGCATACATTGTGCTAAACAAATGAATCATATTTGCTCACAAAATTGGCAAAAAAAACTGTTACTTAGTATGTACATTTCTTGATTTTACTATACTTTGGCTTCCAGAAACCCATAAACTTCAATTAATGTGTTCAGCATTAATTTATGAACCATGTCTTCTTAGTTTTTTAAAAAGCAAAGTAAGGAACAAAAACATATTCAACTGGTTCGTCCGCTTTGTCGTCACTAGCCACATGTCTGCAGGCAACCCAAATGGTGATAAATCCTAACTAATATTATAAATGCGAAAGTGTGTTTGTTTCTTTGTTTGTCCTTCTTTCACGTTGCAACGGATCAACTCGATTTTTGCACAGAGAGAGTTGGAGGGCTTAAAAGTGATATTGGCTACTTTTTATCGCGAGAAAATATCTAAAAAAATTTACAAACTATAATAGTGAATCAAGTCTGAAAAAAAAATTGCTGCCAGCGCGCTCTCTTGCAATACAATGTCTAAACTATTAAAGATGGAACAATATCATGTAGTAAAAATAATGTAGAATAAAAAGACATAAAAAAAAAACTCTGCAGCAGCCGAGAAATACTAATAAGTGTTTTTACCATTTAATTCACTGAGACGTTGAGTTTTATAATATGTATATAGTTTAGAAGATTAACACTAAATAAAATTAAATTTTATAAAAAAAAANAAAAAAAAAACAACCAATACTTCTGTAGTTTACGCGAGCGGAGCCGCGGGCACAGCTAGTGTTTAATAATTATGTGTTATATTCTGCAAGTTACACCTATTAAGTGATTAAAAACAACTGAGAATGTTATTATTTTACTTGTAGTAGCTTTTACAGACACCAGAAACACACAGTAGAAAATCATAAGGTGAGTTGAGGTTCACACTCACAAAACATTTTAGGCCTAAAGAATATTTATATAATGTTATTAAAATCATTTATATACATCTGGGAGGCAAACACTACTTCCTGGTTTGGCAGCACGCACCCTAGCCACTCTCTGCGGTACGAAGCTTCCTCGGAAAGGTGTGCCAATTTCCAACATGCAGTCGCAGCTCCTAAACCACATGCGACAGAAAGCCACTACCTACCTCCTTCTTCTCGTCGTAGCGGTACGACACNTTAAAATCATTTATATACATCTGGGAGGCAAACACTACTTCCTGGTTTGGCAGCACGCACCCTAGCCACTCTCTGCAGTACGAAGCTTCCTCGGAAAGGTGTGCCAATTTCCAACACACAGTCGCAGCTCCTAAACCACATGCGACAGAAAGCCACTACCTACCTCCTTCTTCTCGTCGTAGCGGTACGACACCCCGGGGAAGACCTCGTGGAAGGGAGTGACCCGCAGCCAGATGGTCTTCACGGCGTTCGCTTCGTCCATGAGGGCCTTGAACTCCTCGCAGGGGTAGTTGGCGGCCATGTCCTCGAACTGCTTGAGGTAGACCGACTTGACATACCAGGCATCGTGCCGGCCATCCTTCTTGATCTTGCTGAGCGTCTCGTGGATGGGCTTCTTGAGGAAGAACAAGTGGTGCTTGATCACCTCCTTGGGCATGTACTTCTTGTAATTGTTCTCGACAGCCTGCCGGTCCAGCCCCTTCTCCAGCATCACGCGGTACATGTCCGCCACCCCCAGCCCCACCACTTCCGACTTGTAGCGCTCATAGCTGATGTCCGGGATCTTGTTGTTCACCAGGTCACTCCGCACCTGCACCAACGTCAACAACATCCTACATGTAACACGGGAACTGCAACTTCACCAATCAGTCACATCAGTCATTTGCATACCGTACATCTTGATTATAACATACTTAACTCGTTCCACATCTGGCTCAAGACATGCGACTCACTTACGCAGATAACTACACAACATCCTGCTACCACTGGTAAGTAACGTCGTTGACAGAAAATTTCAAGTATCAACTTTTGAAAAAAATTGCCAGGACTTACTGCACGCCTTTTAACATGCTGCCAGTTGACGATAAACCTAGGAAATGGTCAACATCTTAAATACTGCTAGACAATTATGCATGCTGTGAAAACTTACTGGCCTACTGAAGAACTCGTGTGAGGGGTGGTGTTTTTCTCGCCGTCCAATCACGTCAAAGTTACCTAGATAAACATAGTACTTTATAGGGGTTCTCAATACAGTGGCGGCTCATTATGAATGTGCTTGATGCAATGGTTCACCTAGAGTTTAAAATTAGAATTTATTTAATTTACTGGTAATATTTCTGCACAATCCATTATTCCATTCAACTCCTCCATAAATTTCAAAGACAAAATAATTGGTTCTTAGGGCAATCTTTCACTGAGGGATTCCGCTGGAATACATATGTGTACAGCTAACAGTATTGATGACACGCTAGACATGGTGATATAAAAGGTTTTTGGTCGGAGCGATGTTTGAAAATTACACAGGTTTTATTTTGGGTTCAAGCTCTGCGGTACCAATTGTAGCAGTTGGTCAAATGCACCCATTATGAGCTGCCACTGTCTCAACCTGGGGTGGGTGAGTGACGAGATTTGAGTTGCTCTTAACATTGAGGTCTTGAAGAGCCGACGAGGGTGAAGCGAGGAGAATATGGAGCAGCGTCGAAATTAAAGGGCGGGGAAACAGGAGATCCCCACGATAACCTGCCCCCAACAGCAGCATCATCCCTCAACCCGGGGGTGAGAGAATTTCAGGGGAGGTGTTATAAACTGTGAGGAGAAACTTTAATAGTAAACGTATTATAAAATAGCATTACAGTCAGAATTACAGTTTTAATTCAATTCCCATTTTCACAGTACTTGTATATGCGTGTATGTTTAACATATACATGCATATACAAGCTTGTATGTACACCGCCTGCAGAATATCTGAAGGCGTGGCAGCTCGTCTGTACCTGGCAGTACCAATGGTTTGTCGATACACGTGACATAACCATCACGAATGGTTATAGTGGTTGGTAGTGGGATCAATTTAAACGAAAAGGAGTGGTACCGAAGCATGCGTGGGAAATGCACGAAGAGGAAAGAAACTATCACCCTTGTATCTGACAGACACGATCAGTTAGCGAGGCGAGTTGTAAATTGTATATGTATGCCCCGTACGACAGTAATTGGAATATTGCGACAAAATAGACAATGACGAAGAAAACGCAATGATACAGGCCTACAATAAATACGGTGGTAATTATACAGAATAGGGGCTTTTCCGAAAATAGGGAAAATAATACCTGCAAATGTTATATGTGTTCATTACCAGTCACACTTAACAGGAATATTATTGGGGCATCACGTAATTTGCAGTATATACCATGAAATGCGATAGTGAGGAGGGCTATGAAAATTAGGGTGTTTTATGCAGTTGAGCATGTAGTATTTATGTTCAATACAGTTCTATAGCGTCGCTAAATCGTGTTAAATGCAAAAATTCCTTAGGAAATCAAACTGTAATACACAAACCGTGATTCACAGGGTATATTTATGCTGACGCGCTAAGGAGGTATCAAACACGGTAATCAGGCAGTTTCGGAATATCATTTAATTCTGTTGAATTTCTCAAGGCTTACCTGGTCGATATTCACGAGAGGGTTGCACTGCGTAGCATATTAGTAGTAGAAGACACATGCATATAGTATATCATACAAAAAGACATTCACAGTTGTCGAGTACAAACAGTTGACGTATACTGCCATGATACATTCGCCGACTAATGATGCACAGACGCAGGAAACAAACGCCCATCAATTTTGGTTTACGTGACGTTTGTATGCTGGGAGAGTGCGCAATTTCATCGTGCAGTGTGAATTTGACTGTTCGAAGGCATGTGATGTACGAGTGGTATCAAGCGTGTTTCATTGCAATTCATTCCGTTTGACGTGTTAAATAAAATTATCGCGCAAACATATGAGAGTTTCCGTGCAAATATGTCCATGTGAAGTGTTACAATATATAGTACATATATATTACAATATAAGTGTGTGTGGAATTTTGACAAATCTAATATTCGTTTAGGTGTCCTATATGCGAGTTATCTGCAATAAAACACCAAGGTGCTAAATACGCCGGTAATTGTCCATTTGTGACTTTTTTGAATGAAATGTCCTCAAGTAGCATTAATGGATTCTGCACAGCTTGCCTTGTTAATATTCAGGAGGGCGTCATGTTAAAATAAGTAGAACGTGTTAAATAAAATAGTTAAAAATACGAGCAGTCCGCCGGTTTGTTTACGGCGGACGCCATGATTCCTGCCGTCACCTTATTGGCTTGTGGGTATTGTTACGTCACAGTGACGCGTCAGATGTGATTTTAAGGGAAATTTTTGAGGCAGTTCAGTAGCCTTTGTGTCTTTGCCGGGGTGAGTTGTGACGTCCCAAGAAAACAAGAACGAATACTTCTGTGCGTTATATTCGGCTATGAACGAATGCTTCAGTGCATAATATTTGCCTATGTAGCATTTTAGTAGATCATGGTGTTTCGTCGAGTGAGGTAAGGTTGAATTGGCAGAGGACAGAGGAATTGTACCCGCCGCGTAACTACCTAAGTTAATTTATATTCTTCAGGTGTGTTTTACGGTTCCTTTAAATCCCTAAAATCCTAAATTCATAGGTTAGTTTAAAACCCTACAATCCCAGGTTAGTGTAAAACACTAAAATCCTAGGTTAGTGTAAAACCCTACAATCCCACGTTAGTTTAAAAATGTAAAATAGTGATTCACCCATCGTGGGGGTTAGGTTCTGTTAGGTTAAGTGGGCACATNCCACGTTAGTTTAAAAATGTAAAATAGTGATTCACCCATCGTGGGGGTTAGGTTCTGTTAGGTTAAGTGGGCACATATTATACAATTAGTCGATCGTTAATGCAACTAGTATATTCGTGTTCTGCATCATTAATATACCATTTGCCAGGAAAGCTGCTAAACTGGATAATTACCAATACGCCTGTTTCATGGGCGAGTAATGTAATAAATTTGGAGTCTTAGCAAGGAAAGGGTGTATAGTGTAATGAATTGTACTGTGTAGTATTGCACGTGAGTGTGGGAATTGACAGGCTTACTTACTGCTGCCACCAACCGTGCGAAATGCAGCAGACCTAACCATATTAAACGCAAGTTCGCGACAGGTGAATCATAAGGGGTGGATGAACCGATGTGAGCTTACTTATTATGCATTTTGTAACACACTATCTTGTGTTGTGTCGGCACACTCTCCCCCTCTCTCCACATATCGTGAAGTTATGTTGATTTAGGTTAGGTCTTCTTGCATTTAACATGGTTAGGGGACCTAAAGGACATGTAATTTACATACATTTTACTTTCTTTATCCCACAATTTCCCTGTTCTTCATAGCCCTCCCCACTATCGTATTTGGTAGTATGTAATGTGAATATCACGATGCCTCTGGTAAATTTGTGTTCTGTGTGATTAGTAATATTGACACATACCATTTTCCTGTGAATTTTTATTTTGTTTTCGGAAAAACCTCTATTCCATATTATTCCCCTACATAGCAAAAAGAAGATAGGAAACATAATACTCCCAGGATGGTACTAATGAACACACACACTCACACACACATAAAAGTTGGACTAACACATTTTNCCACGTTAGTTTAAAAATGTAAAATAGTGATTCACCCATCGTGGGGGTTAGGTTCTGTTAGGTTAAGTGGGCACATGTTATGAAATTAGTCGATCGTTAATGCACCTCGTATATTCGTGTTCTGCATCATTAATATATACCATTTTCCAGGTTTTTTTTACAGGAAAGCTGCTAAACTGGATAATTACCAATACGCCTGTTTCATGGGCGAGTAATGTAATAAATTTGGAGTCTTAGCAAGGAAAGGGTGTATAGTGTAATGAATTGTACTGTGTAGTATTGCACGTGAGTGTGGGAATTGACAGGCTTACTTACTGCTGCCACCAGCCGTGCGAAATGCAGCAGACCTAACCATATTAAACGCAAGTTCGTGACAGGTGAATCATAAGGGGTGGATGAACCGATGTGAGCTTACTTATTATGCATTTTGTAACAAACTATCTTGTGTTGTGTCGGCACACTCTCCCCCTCTCTCCACATATCGTGAAGTTATGTTGATTTAGGTTAGGTCTTCTTGCATTTAACATGGTTAGGGGACCTAAAGGACATGTAATTTACATACATTTTACTTTCTTTATCCCACAATTTCCCTGTTCTTCATAGCCCTCCCCACTATCGTATTTGGTAGTATGTAATGTGAATATCACGATGCCTCTGGTAAATTTGTGTTCTGTGTGATTAGTAATATTGACACATACCATTTTTCTGTGAATTTTTATTTTGTTTTCGGAAAAACCTCTATTCCATATTATTCCCCTATATAGCACAAAGAAGATAGAAAACATAATACTCCCAGGATGGTACTAATGAACACACACACTCACACACACATAAAAGTTGGACTAACACATTTTCNAAACATAATACTCCCAGGATGGTACTAATGAACACACACACTCACACACACATAAAAGTTGGACTAACACATTTTCCACGTGAATGTACAGTCGCAACGTTTCTTTGGCCAAGCCAGTTACTTCAGGTGCATCGCCGTGGAAAATGGGTTCATCCAAATTTGTGTGTATGTCTATCCAGGAATACTTATGATTTCTATTTCCTGTTTACAATGTAATTAGGTAATGTTAGGTTTGTGTTCTATAATGGCAACGAGAGTTTACTGGTTTTGTATTACAATCAGATTGCAGTGGATGGTCTGGTATGTTTCATAGGGTGTATTAAACGGTGTTGGAGGCAGACAGTGCTTTGCAAATTTATATGCACTTGGTTGCAACTACAGTTTTTATGTTATGTTTAATAACTGTGACGTTGTGTAAATGATGATCAAGCGTAGCACCCTCGCACTCACAAACACTGTTTCAAGCGTAGCCAAATACTATGCTCTACACCAGCGTCCTTAGCGCCGGCAGTTTCTTGTGGTAGAGAGCGGAAAGCGCTCTAACATCGGCAAAGCTGAGTTCTCACATAAAAGGGGTAATTATAATGAATACTTGTGTCATAAGTGTACTTCCCAATACCACATATGGTATTGCATGGAACAATTTGGCAGATGGGTTCAATTGTAATTCCCAAAACCCCCCCTCATTCCCATGGATGCCGTGTTAGGTTGTGGGAGGAGAGGAGTAATAGGTAAGTACGTGTGATGTTATCTTTGCGACACTGTGTAACGCGCAGTATTGGGTTGTACAAAGTCCCAGCTTGGCAACTGTTGGAACTGTCCTTCAACAAGTGCAGCGAAAAGCAGTACGCAAATGGTGAGCTGGAAGGTGCATGTCCTGTCTTGCTTGAATGCTAATGTAGATAGATTTAGCCTCCCTCGACACTGATCTTTCCGGCCTTTCTTACAAGACATAGATTTCGAGAAGGGTGGGGGACCGGGGGGGGCATGACGACCTACAATATTATGTAGAGGAGGTAACATGGGCCTCTAGAGGTTGAGAACCCCTGCCAGCATTGCCAACAGCAAGTACGATAATTTTGTGTGGTGTACAATCTACGATCAAAACTTCAGATGGTACGCCAATTGTAAACCATGTTTATTTTTACCTTTTCAACAGCTGTCACAGCATTTATCTGGTCCATCAAACCTGCAGGAGCTGCATTGATGATTCTATGTTTTTTATTCACTTTTAAACTCTCCCAAGAGGTAAAATATACTATGTACTTCTTAATTTATTTAAATAATTTGTTTGGGTTTTGCAAATTTTCCTGTTTCTTTCCTGAAAATATATCGGTACACATTGGTACTGCCTGACATATGTTTGAAAGCAAGAGTTTTTATTTAACCTATGTAATAGGCCCTAACTTTATTTTTTAATGTACGATCGTGGAAGTGGTTTGTGCGATCTTATTGAGAAAACTGTGAGATCCTGGCATTGCGGGGAGGTTGGCAGCGCTGACCCGTGGCCTAGGGCTAGGGGGCGGACCTGGTGGAAGTAGTAGTCGTAGGCCTTGATGTCGGTCCTCTTGAGGCGCTCCGAGTCGGGCACCTTGAAGCGCAGTCGGAACTCGTAGTCGTTGTCGGGACGCGCCTCGCACAGCCGGCTGGCGGGGCTGAACCACACATTCTTGCCGCCGCGCAGCCGCAGAGAGAAGAGATGCCTCGCGCGCGGGCCTATGCCGAACTCCTTGGCCAGTCGCACGCACACCTCCTCCGCCGTCGTCGCGTTCGTCACCGGGATCTTGCGGAAGTCCTCGTTCACGTAGGCGTAGACGCGCGCGTACTTAACAACCGCCTCCATCGCCGAGGCTCACATGTTACCTGGCCTCACGGACTAACTTGTACTCACTGCGGACTAGAGCAGTTGGTAAATACTACGACGCAACAGTCACTTTTTTTTCTTTTCTTTTTTTTTAGGAGTTAGAATGGCCTATGGTTCACCCACGGCCAACATCGACGATTCCAAACGAAAAAAAAAAAAAAAAAAATCTTCATAAGACGAAATACCTAAAAATTGAAGGTTCATTTAACTCACGAGAAAGGTTAAAACGGCACAAACACAAAAAGACGCCTCTACTCCGACGCCAGAGACCAAAAACCCGAACAACAACCGACAGCGGCTACAAAAAATATGACAACAACATCCACGACTACTATTCCTTGCGATTGACGGTCGACTGCAACTTCAACTTCACCTAATTATGGCTAAGAAACGTGGCCTTGTGAAACCCGTACAGCCAGCAAAAATCTAAAATCTAAATTGCGAATACAGTGAAAGTCAAAAACACCGAAAAACGTAANTTTTTAGGAGTTAGAATGGCCTATGGCTTCACCCACGGCCAACATCGACGATTCCAAACGAAACAAAAAAAAAAACAACAAAATCTTCATAAGACGAAATACCTAAAAATTGAAGGTTCATTTAACTCACGAGAAAGGTTAAAACGGCACAAACACAAAAAGACGCCTCTACTCCGACGCCAGAGACCAAAGACCCGAACAAAAACCGACAGCGGCTACAAAAAATATGACAACAACATCCACGACTACTATTCCTTGCGATTGACGGTCGACTGCAACTTCAACTTCACCTAATTATGGCTAAGAAAGGTGGCCTTGTAAAACCCGTACAGCCAGCAAAAATCTAAAATCTAAATTGCGAATACAGTGAAAGTCAAAAACACCGAAAAACGTAANAAAACCCGTACAGCCAGCAAAAATCTAAAATCTAAATTGCGAATACAGTGAAAGTCAAAAACACCGAAAAACGTAATAAACACAGCAACAAATTACTCAAAATTCGAAAAAGCTAACAATCGAAAGTCCCTTAAACTCGACAAAACGTGAAACGGCGCACACACAAAGTGACGTCGCCACCCCAACGCCAAGGTTCAAAAATCCGAACTGTCAAGGACGTCGGCTACATAACTTGAAGTGGCCATCATTTGATTACAATCTCAGAGGTCAATATAAACAATGACACCAACAACACGAGTTGTATGCCAAAATTATGTAACACTCTTTCCCTAGTAAATGTTGGTACCAGTACTTACCATAGACAAAAGATCACAGATGTCGACACCAGCGTAAAAGGTTCTCTTTGTTAAAATCACAATCGAATTTTAATACTGGCACACCACCAACCAATACCATTAATATATAAGGAAGAAATATATATTCCGCATTATTTTTATAGGATAAAAAAAATTTTGTAGCGTTTGTTTTACATTAAATATTAAAATATAAATGTTTTTTTATTGAATTGTTAAAAGTAATTATATATTAGTGTTAATTTACATTTTTTACAACTCTGTAAATCTTAATTTATGGTTAATTAAAAATAATCTTTAATTTATGACATGCAAAAAGAAAGTAAGAACACATTTTTTTACAAAAAGGGAGTGAACAATTAAAATAGATTAAATGGTTAGTTTCAAACATTTTAATTTGTCGTCGTATCTCCAAGTCCCCTTAAATTGAACCAGATGCACGAACAGCACAAGGCGTGCATCTGCGGAACAATCCAAGCAAGCAATGTTAGCTGACTACACAATGAGGAATACACGATGAGGAAGCTACGGCTACCACAACCGAATTCATCTGTCTACATAAGTGTATGTTCACATAAGTAATTATGTCATGTGCATGCCTGCAGTGGGCAACATATGTAATCTTATAAACGTGATATTCAAATAGTCTAACGAGGTTAATTTTATGTGAACCACGCATCCACGAGCTCCTTGTTCCCACTCTGACTGCCACAGTAACAACCACTACACCAGCNTAATTTTATGTGAACCACGCATCCACGAGCTCCTTGTTCCCACTCTGACTGCCACAGTAACAACCACTACACCAGCTACACCGGGCCACACCAACTACATCAGGCCAAGAGTCCGTACTGCAGGTTGACAGGAACAGAACTAGCACCTTCTTGCAGACAAGGATTACGCAACTCAAGATACCATCCTACTTATTTATTACAAGAGGTAACTATTTTAATAAATATGGGTAGGCTCTCCTAAACGTTGTTTAATACAAAGCCACAGCTGTTGGGCACACTGGCAATTGGCAGTTGCATCGTCGCAGCTCGCGCAGCTAAATACGATGCAATGCACCACCGGGTGAGTGGCTTGAAAGCCGAAGTTGAAGTGATAAATACCCCAAAGTTTCATCCAGTAGTGTGCAGCATTTTTACAAACATATTTAACTACAGTCAGGGGTGTATTTTATAGTATTAATAGCAATCAAGCATGGCATTCCACACCCCTTAACTCAGGTGGACTCATCCATCTCTTTAGGAGACAGCCACCTGGAAACACTGTAACCGGAGAAATGCAAACACTTTTCACAAGAAAATGTAATACTGTAATGATGTTAATTTATATAAGAGTAATGATCTTTTCTAAAAGGGAGATTGCCTATAAAGGCCTCCATCATTGTAACATATCATTTAAGAGTGGTGACATTCCCCGTCAACATCACAACTTCAACCATAACAGACATTTGTTAATAAACCAGGGTGTTACCAATATGTTTCATTAAATTTATAAAATTATTCACCATTACAATCATATCAAAGAATGCTCATGTTATGTTTCATTATTCGCCATTTGACTTCGGTTCTCGCCACTTGTGACGAAAGCCGACATGATTCGTTCAGTTCATTTCAGCACTCGAGCCAGACTTGCGGTGTTGTTCGCCCGCTCAGCAAACCCCCTCAGTACCATAATTTAGGCTGTAATCATTTCACTGCAATACTTATTAACTTTATCAATGGAACATTTGTTATCTTTATTAACTTACCGAGGGGAGAACCACCCACCATCTCACCAGAGAGCTTAACGCAATCGCATATCAAAATAATAACACATTTATTTTACGCTAAGGTCATCGGCGCGCCGTAAGTGCTATGTCAATTTTCATATATAATTCACCTGTAGTAAGAACAGTGAATAAACCGCTTGACCATGTTAACTGTGTCAAATCGTTGTAGGGTACAACACCCATTCTAGCATCACCCACAATTTCATAGTACATTTCAGGCATGAAAGACGGCCTACAGTTTCTTCATAGGGTATAAATAACACAACAGTAAGTACGTGACGACATCATCAACGAACTGACTGAGATATCCATGGTCCCCTGGGCCATCGACCGAACGACTCTCATCATTAACTCTCTACTGGGTTATGGCACCAGGAAATCCAACACTAACCAGCCCTGGGTAACCTCGACCACATCAAATTGTTTATTTTAATTTCCAAAGTATTAACTGTGCTGACAAGAAATTGAACTGGCACCAGTAGTACCCGCTGTTGTATTAAGTTTTCCACTGTTCCGTGCACTGAGTAACCCATATTCTGAATAAGTATTGTTTTACAAGGTTTTGATTACAGAATATATGTTATTTGTTTTGTTTCTCAAATTTCGGGGTTTTAAAGAGGCACACAAAACAAATTTCGATTTCTCAGTTGTATTGTACCCTCATGAATCAGAATTTTGCAATAATGACTGCTCCACTTACTAATCTAATTTCACCACCTCATAAATTCAAATGGCCAGACGAACATTCAGAAAGTTTCGAGCAAACTAGANACTTACTAATCTAATTTCACCACCTCATAAATTCAAATGGCCAGACGAACATTCAGAAAGTTTCGAGCAAACTAGAACTAGCTTCCGCAACTGCCCTGCGCTTTCACGTTACAATCCGAGCTGTTACCAGTATTTACAAACTGGAGTGAGTAAGCACGGGATCAGTGACATATTATTCCAGCTTGGTGATTATGGCAATAAACACATTATCGACTACTGTATCACACAGTTCAGCCTGGTAGAACACTATTATGATGTTAATAAATGGGAATGCCTCACCATAGTTTGAGCAGTCAAGAGGTATAGACAGTATGTGAAATATCAGCACTTTCACACTGCTCATAGACAGCAGGTGTCTAGTCTGGATTCAGAACACCAAATATGTTTGCAGCAAGCTTATGCACTGAGCCCTATTCCTTCAGTCCTTTGACTTAGAAGTACAACACATGCGAGTCACAAAATTTACGAGGACCACTTAACGTTACCTGAGCTGTTGGGGATAGTAATGCGGACGTCGTCCAGCGACTATGTTAAGAAAAGTCAGAATATTACACAACATTCCTCATTCGAACAGAATGTGCACCAGATCACTGGGTGAGCATAAAGTCATAGTTCTCAGGATCGTGGGCCGAGCGACCATGTGACTGTATCCCCTGACCATACTGTACAAATTCACACGAAAATGTAATATATAGATGGGGTATTCAGGCTCTCCAGCATGCCTTACTATTACCTTTTAACTTACAAATGAAGGATGCCTCCTTGAGGCGTCGATGATTTCATGCATAGGGCCAGGGCCCGAAATACAACACTAAAAGAGAACTCACAAGTTTCGGTTGGATCAAGTAAATGGTATTGCCAAATAGTGTACACAAATGCATGTATACAATGCAAATTAAAGCAGACCTGACTCACAAGGCCTGCCNATGGTATTGCCAAATAGTGTACACAAATGCATGTATACAATGCAAATTAAAGCAGACCTGACTCACAAGGCCTGCCTGCTGCCATTACTGTACAAAAATGGCAAGAATTGTGCGAAAGTTTACAATAGTAATTAAACATCCGGGGTAGGTAAGTTGAGCTGATGGAGGGGTGCTATGAACCCAGGGAACACTGTTAGTAAACTATATAAAAGTTCCAGTATTATGTTAACCTAATGCAGTTAAGTGTTCAGAACAAATTATGAAAGTTTCCCGCGATGCGACGTACGTGCAGCACCTAAGACCCGAGGAATAAGACTGCCAGAGATGGCGCAGATGAGCAGCGTCCTTACTGAGAGCTTGCTCCACTCCATGTGGTTATTTAATTAACTGACCTCATTAACATAGAACTTGAAACATATACATAAACTGAAACATTCTGAGTGAGTTTTCTTAATCCTGAAGAGAGTTCAGAGTTCTTTCTTGAGCATTAATTTAAATACAAAACATGATTATTTGGTGACTCGTCGAGCACGTGGGAAACTTATGTCTGTAAGTTTTGGGGCACTCTACGACCGGAACAATTGCTATCGGAAAATTATATAGAACACTTCCAATACCCTAGCCTAGCTGCTATAAACCTCATTAAATAAGCACGTGGCATGCATTTATTCTGCGATTACGTTGCAATCCACTAAGGGCGAATTTCACGAACATTTGCCAGTGGGCGATAAATTTTATTTATATTTACTACATATTCTAAAACTTGATTATTATCCTAATTACACACATACCTCTAGCAACAACAGAGGCATTCGGTTGGATCACTCGGTATTGGGTCATGACTAGTTCCCAAGTGAACGATGTGGACATGCATCGGGACACACGACATGCATTAGCAATAGGCCGAACTGGAGCAGCGACTATGGGCCAACGATGTAATGACAGTGGCCCTTGCCAGACCATGCAGGAGTGGTCCACTAAAATGCCCTCCCCTCTGGGAGGTCACTGTCAGGGTGGGCAGGGGTGGCATAAGGCAGCATGGTGCAGTAGGTGATTGAGTGGCTCCTCGGCTGTGGGCGCAGCCATCTCGACGAAATGAGCTATACAGAGCTGGATCGCCCTGCTGCAGGTTTGCATGCCAACTGGTGTCGGCTCAACTTACTCTTGGCAGGTGAGATCTTACTGTTTCGGCGAAGTTGGTCGGATGGTTCTACACCTGCTCGGCAGGTAATTGGCCCTGCCACCATCGTGATGCTGCAGCTCCTACAGCTGTTACTGTGGTACCTCTGCTTCCAGTATCGACGCCATTGAGGGCAGTATGGCCGACCCGTCGAGGAAGCGCCCAGTGTCAGCGCCTCTGGTACGACCCGTAGGTCATCACGATAGAATTTAACTGGTTAAGGAACTACATACAAGACTTCGCCACAATAACAGCGCCAACTAACCGCCCTGTTGCCAATACAACAGCGTTTCTAATGGAACGACCGCACTTAAAACTCATTTCAAAAAATCTAATACATATTCCAACAGTGCGACAAACTGTCCCGTTTACACCCCCCAGAGACATTTATATCTGCAAACAGATGCCCGTTAAGAGGGGCTTGGCACTGTTCTATTTCAATACAATGATGACGGGAATCGCAGAATCATAGACTACAGTAGCCCGAAGTTTGCCCCACGCAAACGCAACTATGTCAAGAATGAGAGCTAATGCTTGGCTATGGTATGGGCACTCAAACACTACCGGCAACACATAGAGTACCAATGATTCACATTGTGGAGCAAAAATCGGTGTTTAATGTGGCTGCATAACATGCGCACTGCTCGCAGCAAACTCATGCGGTGGGCCATTTTGTTACAGGCCTACGATTACGTGGAGAAAAACATAACGGGCGAAGAAATCCAACTAGTCGACGCCCTTTACCGTGCGCCCTGTACAACCGAAATAGCACATGGTGAAGACGAGATGGAAGTCCTATTCACACCACACNTGCCCTTTACCGTGCGCCCTGTACAACCGAAATAGCACATGGTGAAGACGAGATGGAAGTCCTATTCACACCACACAGTCGGTCGGTTGCCCGGCTACAGCACATCACTGTAGGCACAAGTAATGCCACCCAAGACCTAAAAAGCGATGCAGTATACGAACGAGTACTCGCCGCACAACAGCTGTCCACAGATGTCGCGGAGTTCCAGGCGCAGTGAGCCAGAGAACAGCCGGCCAGCTGGCGCACTGACGATAACCGACTGAAGACCCGACCCACAGGGGAAGAGGGGAACTGGCGAACGTATGTCCCGGAGGAGGGATGAATGTTCTTCCTGGAACACTTGTACAACAGCCGCCTGGCAAAACACACAGGAGTCGTGTAAACCAAGCGGAACATACTAGTCCACTATTTCTGGCCAGGGCTCACCCGACAATTGCGGGAATTTGTAGTTATCTGCGGAACATGTAACCACCTGAAAACATGCCTCACCAATGACATTATTCAACAGCAACTCTGTGTAACAGAGACACCCTACATGATCATAGCTTTGGACGTGATGGTACCATATCCCCGCACTCCAGATGGGAAAATATATTTATTGGTGGTGACGAATTTGTGCACCAGGTGGTGCGAGGCTTATCCCATCCCGAGTTCACCCCTCAAAAACATAGCGAGAGCATTGCAGAATGATTTCTTCACCTGCTGGGGTTACCCAAAGGTAGTCTTCTCCAATAATGAACCATAGTTCAGGGGAAAGCGATGGCAGGAACTCTGCACCAAGTGGCAGGCAGTACACAACACAACGGTAATGTAACACCTCTGCACGATTCCCACAGAANGCAGGAACTCTGCACCAAGTGGCAGGCAGTACACAACACAACGGTAATGTAACACCTCTGCACGATTCCCACAGAACAAAGGAACCAAGTGTTCAAGTTCAAGGAACAGCTCCGGCTTTGTGTGGGGGACTACCACACTATGTGGGCCACAAGTCCCAGAGATACTGTTCTGCATGAAAAACCAACAGAACAACAGTAACATCTGGCGACAGTATTTCTTGCACAAAGTGAAGTAATAGTTATCAGAGTTGCTAGACACTATAACACATTGTTATAGTTATGTTCCTTAGTGTAAGGTGTTGTTGACTTGATAAACAACTTGTTACATTATTGANGCAGGAACTCTGCACCAAGTGGCAGGCAGTACACAACACAACGGTAATGTAACACCTCTGCACGATTCCCACAGAAAAAAGGAACCAAGAGTTCAAGTTCAAGGAACAGCTCCGGCTTTGTGTGGGGGACTACCACACTATGTGGGCCACAAGTCCCAGAGATACTGTTCTGCATGAAAAACCAACAGAACAACAGTAACATCTGGCGACAGTATTTCTTGCACAAAGTGAAGTAGTAGTTATCAGAGTTGCTAGACAGTATAACACATTGTTATAGTTATGTTCCTTAGTGTAAGGTGTTGTTGACTTGATAAACAACTTGTTACATTATTGANGTATAACACATTGTTATAGTTATGTTCCTTAGTGTAAGGTGTTGTTGACTTGATAAACAACTTGTTACATTATTGAAGGGTCTAGAATTGCTTCGTTAAAAGTATTTTGTGGTTCCTAGATAAGAGCTTAGTTGGTTATGGTTAGGTGACTAGTAGAGAAGAAAGTGACGTGAACCAAACATCCACGAGCTCCATGTGCCCACTCTGACTGCCACAGTCACATCAACAGCACCAGCTGTACATGACTGCATTAACAACATCAGGCCAAGAGTGCATAATGCAGTTTCAGAAGAATGGAACTTGCACCTTCTTGCCAATAGGTAGTACATGACTCAAGAGGTTGTCCTACTTTATTAATTACAAGAGGTAACTCTTACAATAAATTACTAGGCGACCTGAAACGTTGTTTACCCCAAAGCCACAGCCGTTGGGTTCACAGGCCATTGGTCGTTACATCGTAGCAGCTTGCACCACCACATACGACATAACACACCACCAAGTGACATCAACTGGCCTGTAGGCCGAAGCTGAAGTGCTAAGTGCCCCAAGATGCGACCAATAGTGGGCAGCATTTTTCTGTACATATCACACAACTTCATCTCATTAAAAGCTACAGTCAGGGGTGGGTTTTATTGTTTTAATAGCCATAAAGCATGGCAACCCACACCCCTTTACCGAGGTGGACTCATCCATCCCTTCAGGAGACAGCCACCTGGCATCACTGTAGCCAGTGAAATACAAACACATCACAGGAAATGAAATACAGAGACTTTTCGTAAGAAAGCGTAATAATGTATTCACTGTCTATTTATTAGAAGGTAGTTGTGTTTTCATAAAGGGAGAGAGCCTATAAAGACCTCCATCATAGTAACATTTCATTTAGTGTAGTGACACTCCCTATTAACTTCACAACAGCAAGCTTAACAGAAATTTGTTAATCAACTGGGGTGTCACCAATGTGTTTCGTTTAATTTATATAATTTTTAACCAGTGCAATAATGTTGCATAGTGCTTATGTCCTGTTTTAACATTTGGGTGTTTGACTTCGGTTCACGCAACTTGTGCGGAAGCCGATGCCATTCGCCCAGTTCGCTTCAGCATACGAGCCAGACCTGCAGTGTGGTTGTCCGCTCGGCGAGACCACTCGGTACCATTATTTACGCTGATATCATTTAATTACAATAGTAATTTTACTAACCGGAATATTTGTTTTCTTATCTATACCGAGGGGTGTACCACCAGCACTCTCACTAGAGAGTTTAACTCTACCGCATATCTGCATAACACCACGCTGACTTAGGTCATTTTCATGCAAAGGTCACCAGCAGGCTGTAAGTGCTGGGTCCATTTTTTTTAAATATTCAAATGTCTACTTCTTAAACATGTAATCAAGTATGTAAGTAAACAGCTTTACAAAAATCAGTGGGTGTTGATCCATTGTCCTCCAGGACACACAGGGTGCTACACCCCCTTGTAGAATCACCTACAATTTTCCTAATATATTTCAGGTGTACGAGATGGCCTACAGTCTTACTATAAGGTCAACCTGTGTAAGAAGTGTAATATTAGGTGAGTGACAACTTCATATTCAAACTGACAGAGGCATCAAGGGCCCCCTGGGCAATCGAGCGAACGACCCACATCATTAACTCTCTGCTGAGTTATGGTGCCGGGCAATTATACACTCCATCTGCCTTGGTCCACCTCGACCATGTCAAAAGGTTAATTATATGTTGTTAGTCTTTTCTAAGTATTCGGTTCGGGTAAATGCTTGTTACTTATTGCAAGTTCAGATTTTGGTTCATATCCTACTTTTACGAATTACCTGATTACAAATACAGACTGTATGTTCAGTTCCTTATCATTTATAAGAATGGCTGATTTGTAAAGCATTTGTTTAATAAGTAAAGGGTATATAATTGCTATCATAAAATATGTATTAATCTGTATTCAGGTCACATGCATATTAATTATGGTTAGGTGACTAGCAGATAAGATAGTAGGTTTTAAATTGTTACTGTAAATGCTTGATATTAGATGTCAGATAAAATTTTGTTTCACATTTCTTACTCTTGTGAATTACTTGTTTGCAGGTTATATATTGCATGTTCGTTTCTTTTTCAGATTTTTAATTTGTACGGAATTGTGTGCCCTTTTTTCTGTTGCCATTATATCTTACGTACAGCCTCTTTCAAAGGAGCATTGGTTGTTATAATAAATAAAAAAAAATCCACCCCTTCTTTATATTGAATTGCTCACGGATTACTACTACGAGCTTCTGGCGATTTAGCATTTACTCTACCACTATTCGGCAAACTCTATTTCCTCACAGATGGGGTTGAACCACGCTTTAAGGTCGGCCCTTTCAGTTTATTTCCACATATTAATTTTAATTTCATTAATTGTGTATAATTGAAATCTGTTTCAATAAAAAGGCTGTGAATATAAATGTGCTCTGGGTCCAGGCGGGAAAATTTTCTTTTACAAAATTAAACACACGTGTAAAATACTTTTGGGAATGGCCTAGAAAAATATGGGGAAGTATTTCCTTGGCTCTATTTCCCGAATTACGAGAAGAGTTACTTAATCCAAACACACTACAACTGGGTGTTTCCCCAACAATGTACTCTTTTGTGTTGTCGTCGTACTTCCTAATGTTCCCTAGGCCGAACTCGACACATGCCCCAGCGCACGAGCATTACACCAGTGCGTCATGAGGAACATCGATGTATCGCACCAATCAACAACACCTGGCAGTGCACGATGAGGCGGAGGCCAAGAAGTCTAGAAGACTAATACCAGAGCGAATTTAGTCTTCTTCCATACCATGTGGCCACTACCCTACTAGCACAACTACTTCCCTCGGAAGTTCGTAGGATGGGGGAACTGTCGTCCCTGGGATGACCGGAGGATTTGTAGTTTAAGTACTTTTCATATAGGAAATGTACAGCCAAAAGTACTATCAATGGATGTCCCAGGGATGATGAAAACACTAATCCATGGGACATCCCTAGGAGCCTCTATGGTAATGGACTACCCTCATTCACAGGATGTTCTCAGGAGCTCCTGGGATGTCTATTAGATTCATTTGCAGGATGTCTCTAGGAACTCCCATGAATTTGGACCACCTTCGTCCACAGGACATCTTCAGGATCTCCCTGGGTTGTATGTTACACTCGTCTGCAGGATGTCCCTAGGATCTCCTATGGATGTGGACCACCTTCATCCACAGGATGTCCTCAGGAGTTTCCTGGGATGTTAATTACACTCATCTGTAGGATGAAGAGGTTGTTGCTGGATATTTCCACCTTTAATTTGTAACCTTTATTCAAGTTAGCAGGTTCCAGATATTATGTAAAATGAAATACCTTTCTGTTTTAACTGAATTTTATTACAATATATATTAAAATGTTGTATTATGGTAATTTAATTTTGAGTTAACCTGGAGTTTTCGTATTATTCAATGCATGAATATGTATTTTGATGTAATTTCATTTTATTCGCTATTCATAGTATAATCTTGTCCCAAGCAATTAGTTGTGCTTGTGACAAATTGTGTTCACTATTATGAGCTATTAAATGAAAAGACTTATTGTTGTGATTGTAACCGGTAAATTTACAGAGGCTGTCACATTACTTACAATACACGCACAGCAAAATGTGAGATAGGTGTACAGCTATTACTAATTTAAACTTTCATGGCTATAAAGTAGCATAACATTGGATTATTTGAAAGTATTATTACCTAAAGGCACAAACCAAATAAGTGACACTTTACGAATACAAAATGTGACTTCAAATATTAAAAAGCAAATTACTTTGTATCTCTGAAATTCTGAATCTCTTTATGTGCTATTGCTATTTACGATAATTTAGGTCAGTACTATAATATTTTAGCTCAGTTAGATCATATAGTTTCCCCAGGTTTCACAATGCCAACACTTGTAATTTGTAGTAGAAGCCCATAGTATACGGTACAATTTTTTTTTACACCTTAATAGAAAAACTAATTGCTTATTTCACCAACACATCCAAATTTAATGTCCATTTATCACTGGACGAATTACTACTTAGCCCATTTGTCTGTTTTAATAACTTAAAAGTAACCTTCACATACTACCATAGCACATAACAATAGGAGCCAAAATTAGGCACTTAAATTCCTTGATAGCCTACTTGACTATATTTATTTTAGGTGACAGGTAAGTTTCTGTTTGTATATAATTCAAAAATAATTTTTTTAATTGCAGCCTAACATATTACTTACAGTATGCACAAATAAAACAATTACATCGGTAATATACAGCTAAGCAAGTAAAATCAATGTGACATTTTAGGCCTACTTTTATTTCTACAGTAAAATCATATTTACTTGACCAAATAATATTAAATATGTGAGGGATATTAATATTCTAATGAGAATGAGATACACACCAAGAATTAATGAAAGTTAGTTCAAAACGCTAACAGCATATAAAAACAAATTTGCTGTAATAGTAAGTTTATGTTCATTGTAGCAGGAACCCATTTCTTGCGAAACAAGCAAGGCAACATTAAAATGACAGACCAATTACCAATTCAAAATAAACCATGAGGAAAAAGGAAAGGTTGGAAATGAAATTAATTCATATTTCATTGCGCTAAATTGACTTTTAATTTAACATTTCAGGGCATGGTAGATCTTACAATGTTTTTCTTTGTATAGTTTTGATGTTACATACAAATTTACACAACATAAAAAGTAATGGGTAGTACATATTTTCTTGATGTTTACAGTGTAGCCGAATTTCCGAACACATGTAGCTGACATGCTAGACAGTAGGTTGACTCTGTTGGCAATGCGAATAGCAAATACTATTGTTTTGTAATGGTTTAACTTCCATGTGCCTTTGCTGTGCATGTGCTTCTACGAATGTAACCCCTGGCAGCTGTATCTGGAATAGTTTGTGTATCTACTGTGTGTATTTCCATTGCAAAACAAATTATCTTCAAACAAGTTGTAAACAAAGCATGCCGAGAATGCACGAAACTTGAGTAACAACATTAACTTAAATTCAAACTTCGTCATATTTCATTATGTGAGTAAGAAAATAACAAATCACTCAATTTTAAACTACAAAAACCATTACGATTCAGCACATACATATTAGATTATCACACATGCTCTTCCATTCACATTGAATCACAGAACAATTGAAGCCGGAAACGAACAAGAGATAATATCTTTATGCAATGCTGCCAACGATATATGAGAAACTCTGCTACATAAAGCAATGCAAATATAAATTATTTAAAACATAATACAAAAACAAATATATATTAGGATATATTTGGGATATAATTAAATTTCCCATATCCCAACTTCGCCTGAAAAAAAAGCCCCCTGGGAGGAGTATTCAGGTATGTACTTTTCAGGTATGTACTATTACAATTCTCGTGCGGGTCGGTGCAGGACACGTGGAGCAAACTGACTTGTGCCATTTTTGTTTCAAGATTGTTTACTCACATTCTGTGTGATGTCTCCAAACCAGTAACAACCTGCGTCGTCTGAACACAAAGAAAGACTGAATGTTAGAACACCTTTGCTACATGAAGCGAGGCTATTCCATCCATTCTCTGTTTTCCATGCTTTGAAAGTTCCTGCCGCTAGTAATTTTATTCAATACGGAATTGCACGATTGGGGGGCATGCAAGATTAAAATGAAAACTGTTGAACCGATTTCAGTAAAATAAAATGTCTTAACAATTACACTTTATACACATGTTGCGCATGACCCTAAATATGAATGTCAACAGGCAAAAAAAAGTTTGCAAAACATAACGAATAACAAAAATATATCATAATTAATTGATTTTAATTAATTATGTTTCTTATATCAATACCCACAGCCTTAGGCCCAGGAGCATTATGTGGTTTACACATACATGCCAATTACAACAGACCACTACCAGGAGTAGCAACCATACATTGCAAACTTGAGCCAAAAACAACCACATATATGAATACATTTGACATGAGAGATCTAATTGTTTGGGTGAAATCTGCTATTCATGGCGTTCTCAATCAAACTTCTATTATTATTATTCGTTAGACTTCTGTGGTTTTTTCACGCATGGTAGGTAAATTTGAGCTAGGTTATGAAACACAGATGTTTTGTATACTTCTGGGTAAAACTGGCGAGATTTATAGTTTGGGACAGGCACGGACTGTACATAATGCAGTTCATATGCATCTTAAACAAATTTTAATATGGNTTTTTTTTTTTTTTTTTTTTTTTTTTTTTTTTTTTTTTAGTTTTCTAGAATATTAGGGATATAAGGTCACCCGAAAGCCAAGGTGTACAGATGTGACGGTCATATAGTTATACATGGCTGCCCTCTAATATCAAGGTCACCAGAGTTCAAGGTCACGCCTCAGGCACCTCTGCCAGGGCAACCAGCGAGGCACCATTAGAATATTTAGTCACGGAACCAGAATTTCCTATTCTAATTTGCCATGGAACCTACTATAGGCTCCACCATAAATGCTGGCGTGGGTTGCGGCATGATTGACATCTGCAAAGAATACGACCATAGTTTTGAAAATAATCCTAATCCTGCCCTGAATTATAACGGGAAATATTTCCCAGACTTCTGCTTTGTATAATAATGGCGCGAATTCGCGGGGAGTTTCCCTTGACTTGTTTCGTGATTTTTGCCAAAACTCTTTTGAGAACGGCAGCGTCGGAAAGTGTAAACAATTTTGCTTTTAACTTTTTTAATAGAGGCAGCCGCAAATTAGGTCATTAAATACTCTATTAATGACTTCACGACTGCCAGTGCGAATTCTGCAAATGGTTTCATCTTTACTACCAATCTTGCTATTGGGCGGCTGCCTGGTGGCAAGTTCATCCTCCCCTTACTACCTTTCCACTTCCGGTCCCTTCATGAACTCCCAACACTTATTACTATTACTATCTTCTCCACTATTGCTGTCTCTTCCTGCAGTAAATGCCACTCTCTCACTGACCTCACTAGCATGGACTGCATACCCCACTCTGTTCTCATCCACACCCTCTGTATCTTTACGCTGTCGTTACCTCTCCCTCTGTTCACCCCCTTGGATAGCCAACAACCAAACTTCCCCCACACTCCCTCCCTATTAATCAT
>NQII01002091.1:374099-387013 GCA_002778355.1 Clitarchus hookeri | reverse complement strand
CTGAAGGCTAGACTCAACAGTCGTTAGCATGCTCGCGCCTCGTCTTTTCGTTCATTGGCTGCTGCGCGAGTGAGCAGCCGGTTTCGCTTCAGGCCTGGCTGGTATAGGCCGTTCACAGTTAATTGTGCACTTTTGAAAGCCTTTCTAAGGATCTACTTTCTCCTTATTTGGTATAATTCCGCTATTTGTAAACCTAACATTGCCATGTACCTAATGACTTTATTCATGCGTCGGTCAAGCGAAAACATGAAATTTTTATGAGCCTAAATGTGTTATGTACTAATATGTAATTGGTACTCTAGTGTGTATAAATGAGTGAAACACAATCTTGAATTGGTATAATTTAAACATCACACCTACAATAGAACGTTTAGACATGGAACTAGTTTAATTCTTTCGCTGCCAACCCAACTGGGGGTCTGCTGGCCAGAGTGTACGGTAGCATCAAAAAAGTTAATGGGCAGCGATTTTTTTTTCAAAGGTTGGTTTCAGAAGTGCTTACTTAAACGTGAGCAGCCAATAGTACGGGATTCTGTCATTGTTTCCTTGTAGGTTTATTAGTGACTTGAAGTCCGCTAGGGAGTGTTAAACTGTGATCCAATTGCAAGGGTGGCGTAAATGTACATTTCTCTTTAACTATAGCTTGTCCTTAAATTCTTGGAACCTTGGGTACTCCTATTCGTGCATTATCGTTTCCGATTCGTATTTCTTAGGTCGTTGTTTCAGTTCTGTCTGAGTAGTGGTAAGTTCCACCATGTTTGTGAGTCCTTGGTTTTACCCAGTAATTTATATATAAATTACTAATCTTACACGCAGAAACACACTACTATTCGTTGAAACTGCATTGTCTGTGTTCCACATTGAAGGGGTGTTGACTGTCGTGCCAAGTAGCTAGCTCTTCACGAGCTCGGCGTGTTATCCGTAGGCAGCTTCATCAACAGTTCCGGCGCTTACATCTCTGGAGGCTTTTTCCTTTGTTTGCTGGTGCAGTCGTTGGTGTATTGTTTACATTTTGTTATATACAAATGATTGGCTGTTTATAGAAGTACACAATTTTTGTGTGTTTAGTGGCCTTTAGGCTAAACTCCAAAATCTTCTGTATTCTCGAGTCTCAGCTATTTGCTCATTGGCTGCTGCTTCCTCGGTAACCGATCGGATTCGGTCCTTGCTGTCTTACACGGTTATTTTGTGACTCACAATCCTGCATCACGTGTCCATCGTGTACGATGCAGTTGCTTAAGTAACTGCAAAGTACGTAAATTTGAATTGTAGGTTATTCTGAAAGGATTATGATATATTTGGTTATTCATTGTTATGTTACCGTATGATAATATAATAATGCTTTTAACTTACACGTTGTTTTTCGTGTTATTTCATATTTAAATAGCTCAATAGTTTCAAAATACAAAAAACATTTTTGGACCGACAGGTACTTATAAATATATAAAATACATAGGTCTAATATAAACTTACACAAAGTAGACTATTAGTTTGTTAATAATTGCACAAACAGCAGTCAGTTTTATAAACTTCGGCGTGCCAGCGGTTGTCAGTAACGTAACACATATAAGGCTGTCTGTGTTGGCTCTACTTTCAGAGTTTACCGTGCATAAACGAATTTATGTTGAAGAGTTGAACGCCTCAATCAAACTATTCTTTAACAAAAGCGGATTCATTTTTCTTTCGTGATCGGAGTGGGGGAAATAGACGGGTTTGAACGTAAACAGAGTTCTTTCGGGGTATTTTTTTATTTTCTATCTCTTCTCCCTCCGCGCATTATCGCGTAACTTAATTTCGCCGGCTGGCCGGTCTCCCGGCAGTGCTAGTGCTCATCCCCCCCAGCGTCATCGGCAGCCACTGCGGCAGATAAAGCAGGCGGCAGTGCCGTTCGTCACGTATGCGGGGCTCGTCGCTGCTGTTCGATACGCCCCCCCGGCACAGCCGGCAAACACAACTTATAATTGGGTCGCCGCGCCTCCGAGCGAAGGGGCGCGTCCACGGCTGACAGATCGCTGCCGCGGTTCTCGAGCGCCTGTGATGTACAAACACCGCCGATGTGCCTGCCGGCAGTCTTGTGCGACTTCGCTATAGGCTGTTCACGGTAAAGTGAGCACTTTTGAGTCCCTAGTTACTTTATCCCACCATCCATATTTTTACCTTTCCACCACTTTTTTTTTATTAAAAATAAAAATTTCATAGTGCATATATTTTACTGGACCCGAAAATTATCATCTAGTGCTACAATAAATTATATTTATTGACTATCATTCCAGATGAGAGGGCTTCAAAAAGTGTTCACTTTACCGTGAAAATGTACTTATATAAAGTTCAGTTCTTTAAGTGGGAAATTAAATTCCTTAAATATTCAAGTTCTTCTGCAAAAATTACTAAGTTCATGAAAAGTTTGTGCGAAAATATGCAAATCTCAAATGAATGGCTAGTACTAAATAAACTCAACCCCAGTTGAAACAATGTGCCTTTGGGCAGCAGTGGGTAGCGGTGGACAGCAAAAATTCAAGAAAATATGTAACCTGTGAAATTTTTTTTCTGAGATTGTGCTCCTCGTCTGGTTTCATAAAGTTCATGTAAAATTGTTTTTGTATCTGCTTCTTCTTGGGAAGTCCTTAAGTTGTCGACAATAATATGCTTAACTTTTTCTTGATGACTGTAGTCAACCATAACGTTCTTGTTAAAATCTGCAGCAGTTGTTAGCAGATGTTCTCTCAGCACTTCAGTAAGTGTATATTTGGTTTAACGTGAGGCATAAGTTTTTTTTTCAGAGGGACAAGTTTTACATTTCTGGACATGGACATTGCTACACCCATAAGTAGAGAGATGCAAAATTCGCGTTATTATTTGGCGGCAGACTAAACTCCAAGATGCCGTATGTTCTATTGACTATTGCCATTGGCAGACAACTTGTGTGGCTCGTCCCAAGGGCACTTTGAACCAATAGGAAATGGTCAAAAGTTGAGCAACCAATCGCCAGTAAAGAGGTCACACAGGAAAATGACGTCGTACGATCGCCAGTAACCAATGGAATCACGAGTTGCCTTCAAGTAGGCACAGGGAAGTGAAGTCTATCATGTTACCATATAATAACGTGAATTGTGCAGGTCTCTCTCTACCCATAAGGTGTCATCCATTTGCGGTAAAATCAAGACCACATACAGCTTACAGTACCAATTGCACAATGCAAATGGTTAAAGTGACGTCACAGAAACGTCACTACCTCACGTGATACAGGGGTGCTTGTGGCCTGTACCCAGTTCTTATAAGAACCATGCAACAGGCTGAAAATGCAGAAGTATGCATGTTAACGGTGTTTGACCCCAAAGAGTAAATAATTTAATTTTTGTACCAAACATTGTTCAACTTGTTCTCATTATATGTAATGGCATTTCCCTCGAATATAAAAATTTTACACTTTATATTTTTTGAATAATTTGATGTCAAATTCAAATTTTTTTCTGTTTTGCCGTAGCCATAATAACAAATACTAACTAATTTGTACAAATGAAAAAATTGACAAAGGAAACTAGTCATGGGCTATATGTAAACACCAAATAATAGTTCATACATTAAAAAAAAGTTAAATTAGTAATGACATATATTGTACGCGGTAGCCCATGGCATTATTTTACTTTATATTTTTTTTCATTACTACAACTTAGTTGCTAGTTGTTATTATGGCTGCAGCAAAACAGAAACATTTTGTATTTGACATTAAATTATTTAAAAAATATAAAGTGTAAAAATTGTTTATTCCAGGAAAACCTCATCACATATAATGCGTACAAGTTGAAAAATGTTTGGTACAAATATAAAATAATTAATTTTTTGGTGTCCAACCCCCTAGAATGCCACAGCATCGTGCTCGCGGATAATACGACTACACAGACCCATTTGAAAGGGGTCGTATGGTCGTTTATTTAGTATCATCTCTCAGCCAGCGATTGTTTAGTAAAGTTTCTCGTAAGGAAAGAGAAATAGTAGCGATTGCCATGTCCAGTAGTGTATGTTTTTGTTGGCTTGTATCCTATACTGAATAGTTGGTTTTCCACGCCGCCGTTGGTCACTTGTCACAATTTTGAGTGACTTTTCTAAGAAAGTATCAAATACAACATGAAGCTTTGATAAAGTACTGTATTTGGACGAAATGTTCATGCCGAACTGATCTGCTATAGCATATATTACCAGGATGTCCTTCATAAGCCTCAGATAATGGATTTCAGCTATTCCATTCAAAATTGCAACAGACACTAGACAGTGAATCCGTTCAACTGGGTTTGGAGGTATTTGTATTGTTTCTTGGGTCCGTTACGTTGATTGAAGTTGTTCCAACTGATGCATCGGCTTAACTCGTATTTACCTAGACATTCCTTGAGATTTATTTCTAGATGGGCACGACACATTTTATTGCAGGCAATAGGGTGGACACCCCTATTATTTGTATGATGAGGGGTGGGTAACACATTCAAGATCCTTACCTTCTTGGTGACCTGGTGACCATATATATACATAACTTATTACTTAACAAAATCCCATTGAGGTACTGCAATGCGTTTTTATTGAGGTATCAAATAAAGAGCACCTTTCCTCCACTTCTAACTCCCTCTACTGTCCGTACTTTTTGAGGTGGACTATGTGTTGTAAAAATTAGTCTTCTTTTACCCCCAGGATTACTCTGACGAAGTTTGTCCCCATGTTTTAGAAATACGTTTTATTTGTGATAATTACTTTTAAATACAAGGACTTCTGTATTTAAAGAAATGGATAAACTATGTGTTGATATTCAGATGTAAGAAACTGTTTTTGTAATAATGTATCGAAGCCCGTTCGGCATTCCATTGTCATTAACGAAGTTGTCCTGCACATTTTTTGTAATGTTGGATGCCTGTGGTACGCTCTTTACGGCGAGGTGGTAACGTCGTTTTTTTTTGTGTGTTGGAAGTCACAAAATGTAGTAGTGTGCCATTTTACCAAGTCATTTTTCATGTCGGCTCGGGCATAAAGTCAATTTGCTTTCAGAATACATAATGTAGTATTCAGTCATGTAAGTGTCGGGAATGGATTTCCAGCCGTGAATAGAAAATGCAAGGTTGTGGAAAAGGGGAAGGGGGATCACTTGATGTGATGTATGATTTATATTTTTCTATTACTTCTGTTTCAAATTAATATTTGAATGTTTAGCTCTGTTAGTACATAGAACATTTCTTTATTGTGTATTATAAATTATTATCGCTTGACTTGTTGGACTGTTATTGCTTCTATAGTCACTATCAGAAAGTAATCAGTAATTCATTCCCATCTGTCCGTTTGTCCCATACAGTAAACAAATTAATGCAGTCAATTCATATTACGTTTATGCAATCTACTCAGTAGTATACTATGCCTTTTCAGAGAAAATTTTAAATAATGGATGTTAAATGCATTGTGTGACTCAAAAACTGGTTGTACGAAGATTATTTTCATCCCCCTCTCCCTTTATTTAGTGCACCATTACATTTTTTTTTTTACTTTGTAGGCTTGGAGCTGCTCTAGGGTCAATATGACACTCTCTTTGATCTTTGGACCAACAAACAATATATTTCGTGTTTAATGTTTTAGGCAGTCAAGGTGAATACATCCTAAGCAATTGTTCGCGTAGCGTAGAGAAGTTCCCAAGTTTGTATAACGACGATTTTCAAAATTTCTATATTTACAGCCTAGTGTTTGGAAAACTTTCCATACTACGTATAGATTTTAAAATTTCCATTGCAGGTTAGGAAGTTAACTTAAATTATTTTACAGTTTAGCCTCGACAATAAATATAACTTCTGAGCACATGATAAGGGCTTGGCAGTTTTAACGCTTCGACACCTAGAATAGACCAGTTTTTAATCCACCCATCAATTAGCCGTTGTAACATAGCAGTGAGGGCTTCAGTACTTTTAGTAAGCATGTACGTTAAAATGTGTGCCAGCAGAACGGACTTAAGTGGAAGAATAGGGACCAGTAAAACTAGTAATCTTGCAGAGGTTCGTATAGGCGACTCAATATTAGCTTGTCTGCAGTGCCATTAAAAATATATTTACCAATCCCAAAGTATTTTAATAAGCCCATTAAAATAATTAAAACGCAAGGGCAGGTGGAGAAAGTGAGCTATGAGTTAGCCTGTCAAAGAAGGATACGGCTTCTAACAAAGACGAAGTCCATTGGGAAATTTTATTTCTGCGTGCGTTTGCAGAGGGAATTAAACCTCGCCCAGACTTCAGCACCGAGAGAGGGTAAAAACTCCCCGACCTTGCTAGTGCCTTCTCGACGACAATGTTCGTAAGGGCTAGGTACGCATGTGCCGCTTCATCCACGGGAACACTTACAGCTCGGGTCCCTTCCCGTGCAAATTGGGCCGCGTCCAACTCATTATCTCCCGAACTGCCTTTTCCCCACCTCCGTCTCCCACTATGTCTTCATGCGCACTTAATTTCAGTTTTCTTCTTCCTGTTCAACGCTTTCTTCCTCTTGCGCCGCCCTCCTCGCGGCTCTTTCATGCGCCGCCATCCCCNCTTTTCTTCTTCCTGTTCAACGCTTTCTTCCTCTTGCGCCGCCCTCCTCGCGGCTCTTTCATGCGCCGCCATCCCCTTCTGCGAGACGCTCTAATGCTCTCAACCCCCTGCGGAATGAAGGACCTGCCTCGCCAAATTCACCCTCATTGCTGAGAGTCACCTTGCATCAAGTCACCCGCCTTCCTAGCGCTTCAGCCGCTCCGCACTGTGTTGGAATAAACAAACCACTGTACGCGCGTAGAGCTAGCAACCTTTTACAAATTCTTCTGAGGACAGATTATGAATAGAGACCCTGCCATTTATCTTCATAAGACGAGAGCAAGTTAGACTTCACAATCCTCTACACACTCGAGCAGAGGTCAGTTGTTCATTGGCTGCCGCCACAAAAACAAAACAAAAATATCGATCTCTCTGACCCCTCTTAGCCCATTGGCCATTCCGGGGTTTTTTCATTCTCCTTTGCTTTGCCATTCCTGTGGTGTTTTCATTCTCCTTTGGTTGCCGTGCTCTTTTGGCCACTTACTCCACCGGGCATAATCTCTTAGTCCTATTGGGCATTCTCCTAAATTGGAGAAGGAATCCCATCCACCACCATCGCGAATATTTAAACCACAGCCAGCACGAGCCGTACCTCACCTGATCTCATGGGAGTTAGTGAACCTCGGAGATGAAGACACGACTTACAAGCCTTTTGCTAGGCATCGACATTTCGAGGGATCCGCCAACCGAGGGAAGCTCTATTGGCGCTCGGAGGTCAGCCCGTACTACTCCTTCCTTTTCTTGACACGAACTGGCTGCCGGCACAGGCAGTATTCCTCCTGTTCCACCCGGCCACACGGAATGAAGCCACTAGAGTTCTGAATCTTTAACATTGGTCCTGAGTACCACAGGGCGTGTCTCATGATAGTGAGTCCAATAACAAACGTGGAAATAACACATAATTGTATTCCGTCTGCTATGGTACTGATTTACAACACGAAATGATAGGCTATCTAGTTGTAACATTNATAACACATAATTGTATTCCGTCTGCTATGGTACTGATTTACAACACGAAATGATAGGCTATCTAGTTGTAACATTTAAAAAAACACGTAAATTTTTCTCATCCTCTCACATTGATAGCAATCTATTAGGCACGCTTTACAAGTTTCTGAGTTGACAAGAAACCTGCAGGAAAACAAGAACGGTACCCCGTGCTATGCNATAACACATAATTGTATTCCGTCTGCTATGGTACTGATTTACAACACGAAATGATAGGCTATCTAGTTGTAACATTAAAAAAAACACGTAAATTTTCCTCATCCTCTCACATTGATAGCAATTTATTAGGCACGCTTTACAAGTTTCTGAGTTGACAAGAAACCTGCAGGAAAACAAGAACGGTACCCCGTGCTATGCNCTATTAGGCACGCTTTACAAGTTTCTGAGTTGACAAGAAACCTGCAGGAAAACAAGAACGGTACCCCGTGCTATGCGGCCTGTGGTAGAAACTGCATCCAATGGACAAATAGCTGAGGCTCGAGTATGTTGAGGACTGTGGAGTAAAGTTTTCACACCACTGTCATTGAAGTTCCTAATCTGTAGAGCGAGCAATTTCGAAAGTTAATATTAACACTGCCAGTCATACAATGTCCTACACTGAGAAAAAGTTTTTTTTAATCAAACAAAGTTTGATTGGCGCAAACAAATTAATTGTTTGTGTAGTGGCAGCAAATTATTTTGTTGTTGAAACCAAAAAAATATTGTTGTTGTTATTTGGTTNAAATTAATTGTTTGTGTAGTGGCAGCAAATTATTTTGTTGTTGAAACCAAAAAAATATTGTTGTTGTTATTTGGTTGATACAACTATAGATTTGTTTGGGTCTACGTAAATTAAACAGTCTCAGTTAGTATAAAAATAAGTTGGAAGCCCGACCTTGAATAGAATTTTATTGCTCTGAGCCCGAGCGCTACCCATTAGCGACCTCAATTAAATTAACTACTGGCGAAGTGGGGATTTGTTAAAATACATACATGATAAATACTACAACGTGTAAAAATAATTTTTTTTAATTTGTACAGCTTTGCTTTTTAGTTTCTCGTAGAAATTGTTTTATTAATATGCGTATACCATTATTTAGCATCAATAAATGCACAAACAAACACTGTTATTATGCTGATTGTCACAAAATACACAAACAAGTTCTCGAGCTGTATTTTCGAATGAAGGCAATAAAATTAGTGGCCAAACAAATGTATATAGTTGATTCAACCAAATATTTGGTTGACAGCCTAATTTCTTTACACGGAGGTTTTGTTAATTCAAATGTGTATTTGGTNACTTCTTTACACAGAGGTTTTGTTAATTCAAATGTGTATTTGGTTCGATAAACAAAGTTAATTTGGTTGCTAATCAAGTTTTGTCTACTCAATTGTTTTTCTGGGGCAACTAAATATATTTTTGATCGTGTATAAACAAGTATTTTTTTGGCTGTTCTCTCAGTGTATGCCCGGGATGTTGCACAAGAAGTAGTTTGATGGACTGCACTGTACACAGACAGCCTCCAATCAGCGAGGTGCATGCNAAATTAATTGTTTGTGTAGTGGCAGCAAATTATTTTGTTGTTGAAACCAAAAAAATATTGTTGTTGTTATTTGGTTAACCCAAACAAAGATTTGGTTGATACAACTATAGATTTGTTTGGGTCTACGTAAATTAAACAGTCTCAGTTAGTATAAAAATAAGTTGGAAGCCCGACCTTGAATATAATTTTATTGCTCTGAGCCCGAGCGCTACCCCTTAGCGACCTCAATTAAATTAACTACTGGCGAAGTGGGGATTTGTTAAAATACATACATGATAAATACTACAACGTGTAAAAATAATTTTTTTTAATTTGTACAGCTTTGCTTTTTAGTTTCTCGTAGAAATTGTTTTATTAATATGCGTATACCATTATTTAGCATCAATAAATGCACAAACAAACACTGTTATTATGCTGATTGTCACAAAATACACAAACAAGTTCTCGAGCTGTATTTTCGAATGAAGGCAATAAAATTAGTGGCCAAACAAATGTATATAGTTGATTCAACCAAATATTTGGTTGACAGCCTAATTTCTTTACACGGAGGTTTTGTTAATTCAAATGTGTATTTGGTTAGATAAACAAAGTTCATTTGGTTGCTAATCAAGTTTTGTCTACTCAATTGTTTTGCTGGGGCAACTAAATATATTTTTGATCGTGTATAAACAAGTATTTTTTTGGCTGTTCTCTCAGTGTATACCCGGGATGTTGCACAAGAAGTAGTTTGATGGACTGCACTGTACACAGACAGCCTCCAATCAGCGAGGTGCATGCGTGTCGGACATCGCATTCGTTGTTGAGAGTATATTCTGCAGTCTCATGAAAAGCTGCTTCCAGTAACATGAAGCTTAAATGGTTTATATTGGTCGCACTATATGACAGAGCATATATTTTGATAATAGTTGAACCTTCTAACGGTATTTTTATCTGTGACTAAAGTGATTAACTCCTTAACATTCTGAGGAACTCCTTAACATCCCTAATATACTGAGGAATACGTAGAATAATAGCGTTGCTAGAAACCAGCGCCAATACAACCGAAGCCTTTCCGGTGTATAATTCTCTTGGCCGCTGCTGTCACGTCAGGGCTTTATAATTGGCTTATCCTTGTGAAAGAGATCAAATGAAACGCTTTTCGTAGACTCCATTCCGTGAGGGAGATGGTCACGAAAAAGTTTGTTGTTTTAGGTAAGTAGCACATGTTCAACGTGCAGGCATTATTTGTGACCACTTTTCTTAAGATGCAATTTTTATAAGGGATGGTTTTTGAAGAATGACATGTCAAACTCAAAATTGTACTATTTTTGTAATTCACAAATAAAATAAACCGAACTATCTGCAGTAAAGTTTACAAGAGCAACTTAAGTCTTAATTCCTTTTTAATGTGTNCACAAATAAAATAAACCGAACTATCTGCAGTAAAGTTTACAAGAGCAACTTAAGTCTTAATTCCTTTTTAATGTGTGCTTAGGGAAGTTGTTTCACTAAAATTCAGAGGCAGCCAGAAATCAAAAACATGCAAGGATTTCCTTTCTTAATTTACAAAAAACATTTCCTTGTACGATTTAATGGAAGTCTTGAAGTAGCTCTTGGCATCTTCTTTCAGTGTAAGATCTCTCATTTCTGTACCTACCCTAGTTTTCATTAATGGTACATCTCTAAAACAGTACAATTGTGATTTTGACAAGTTTTTATTTAAAAAAACTCGAATTCAAAAGTGTAACGTTTTTTATCCTGTGTACGTTTTGCAAAGTCAGCTGATTTTGTCTTTCTCTCTATTCACGACAATAAAACATCGTCAAATTACTAATAAATAGAGACCCGTATTTCGCGACTTCATTCGGTGGTTAGGTAGACTTCAAACATTTGGTTTTTTCTCCTTCCATTGTGATTGGACGGCAGTTGTTTAGACACGCCCCGTTTAACTGTGAGCCAGTTACAAGCATGAAGCAGTAGTGCGAGTTATCGTGGAACAGTGATGTACAAAGGCTTCGCTTGATCGCATCAATAAATTAGCAAATGATAGTGTCTCGGGTGTATAGAATGTCCGGAAACTAAGTGCCTAAACTCCAGACATATTTTCATGTCCTACACGCATGATTGCACAAGTCTTGTTTATTGAAACAAAGCCGATATATTAAGGATTCCTATGGCTATAGTTCAAGCTCCACAAGTAGAAGAACCAAACTAAAATGTAATATTATCTGAAATATTGTTCTCCAGGCGTTGTTTGAATCAAACCTTTGAAAAATCACACCATGTATGAGGTACTTGGTTGTTTTATAAATATCTCGTGCATCACAAGTGTTTTATACTTTTTAGTTTNAATCACACCATGTATGAGGTACTTGGTTGTTTTATAAATATCTCGTGCATCACAAGTGTTTTATACTTTTTAGTTTTAAATTAAAATGAATAAAATAGAGAGAAAAGTGGGAGAGTTGGTCATGCCTAGTAAGAATGAGTTCGTATGCAAAANAATCACACCATGTATGAGGTACTTGGTTGTTTTATAAATATCTCGTGCATCACAAGTGTTTTATACTTTTTAGTTTGAAATTAAAATGAATAAAATAGAGAGAAAAGTGGGAGAGTTGGTCATGCCTAGTAAGAATGAGTTCGTATGCAAAANTAAATTAAAATGAATAAAATAGAGAGAAAAGTGGGAGAGTTGGTCATGCCTAGTAAGAATGAGTTCGTATGCAAAATATTATTAAAGTGAGTGCGTACGAATGCTGTGGACCGTCCTATTGCTGTACGTTTTTAGACTTGGTTAAGCTTTGCTTGCATGAGACGGAGGGATATCTGAGAAGTTGAATTTAAGCAAGGCTTCAGATGTCACGTCGTTGGCAAGCTCTGCCATTTCGCTGGCGTGTGAACACGAAGTTTTGAGTTTTGCGGTATAAGCAGCTGTTTCATCTCTTCATTCTGTATCTTTGTGCGAAGTGTTTTCCAAGCTTTAATGTTTCGTTACACGTCGGTGTCGACACTGACTGGCGCCACGGAAATGTTCCATTAGTTCCGAGAGTGAAGCTTACAACTGTTACCGCGTTACATCAGTTTGCAACATGTCGCAACATTTCTCGTGCCGCCGTCGAGATTGTAAATCCTTTCATTCCCACATTAAATAATGGTTTCCGGTTTTGCAAATAAGAACTTTTTTGATGCGTGCTGTACTTAAGCTGGCAAAAGAACTGGCTTTGTTGTCACAACCAGGAAGTTGTAGACTTTATGTCCGGTGATCAGTGATATGAGCCGGTCATAAGGTAAAGCATTATTACCATTTACGAATAAGTTACCCACAGTGAAGATCATTGTGCACCGAGCCTCATAGTAAACAGTGCTGGTCAGAAATAACCCTCCTTGCAACATGCAGCCAACTGTCTACAAAGGGCATGACAGGGTTAAATGCTATACGAAGCAGGCATCGCTCAGAAATATTTAACTTTTTCTAAATTTAAAATTTTGTCCACCCTCCAGCGAAGCTGCGCAAACCGGCGCGTTCAAGAACTCTGGGAGTAATGGTAAAGTGCAGTTAGGCGCCGTTAATTGGAAAGATTTGTAAAGGAATTAATTTTTTTAATGCCCTCCGCCCTTTCGCTGAGGGCCCCGGAGCACTTAGTAGCGACCGATCGCAGCTAATTCATCGGTAACAAAGCGGCGGCGAGGCACGTAGCAGGGAGGCCGGGGAATTTCGCACGAGAACTGAATCCCCAAGATCCGCTACTCAGTCCTCCACAGATTCCCCCCTTTTTTCCCCCGTCTCACTTCTTTCTCTCTCCCCCCCCCCCCC
>NQII01002091.1:358913-374011 GCA_002778355.1 Clitarchus hookeri | reverse complement strand
ATTGTGTGTCTGAGTCTTCATTTTCAAGGCCGTGGTGTCTTGTCATTTAACATTCTCATGTCATTTAGCACTCTGAGTGCGACACATAGTTTACAGAAATTCAAGACAATTGGGACCGCGGTGGTGTAATCGTCAGACTACTCGCGTCCCACCTAGGCGAACCGAGTTCGATTCCCGGCGGGGTCGCTCCCGGATTTTCGCGCACGTGGGAATAGTGCTGGGCGATGCCGCTGGTTGCCGGATTTTCTCGGGGATCTCCCGTTTCCCCCGTCCGTTCATTACGGCGCTGCTCCATACTCACCTCACTCCACCCTCAAGAGCGCAACTTTGCTCCAGAAATGTCATATACCCTTTGCGATTTAGTACTAAACAGTATCGCTGTGTTAAAAGTTATTCATATTATATTATGCATCTGAATGAAGATATTAGTATATTTACGTATTATTTACATTGTGAGGTCTAAAACATTAAAATTGCAACATTTCAGAGATATTAATATTCGCCATGAAGCCCCCAGCCTCAACAGACTCCTGGATCTACCCCAGCAAAGAAGGAACTTCTTTACACGAGGGAGATGTCATTTCTAGAGACGCAGAAATTTCGCGGATTCATTTGACAACAAGCTAGACTCCACAATACTTTGTGTACTAGAGCCTCAGTTAGTTGTTCATTGGCTGATGCCCCAGTTTCATCGCAGACCAGGTAGAATGTTATTCGGGCATAGTTCTCTTGCAGAGTAATTATTGGTTCGAATTCGTTCAGGGAATGTTTCAAACTGCGATGTAATTGAAACAGAAAGTCAAATGTACACGCGTTTGAAGTCTAGCTTGAAATATCTGGGTCACTAGCCATTATGTAGAGGCGTTCGAAATTCGCGTTACTATCCGACAGCAGACTAAACAACATGTAGCTGTACGCTTGTGTTACTACTGTCATTCGCTGAACACTTGTTAGACAGGACCTGACGAACTCTTTTTTGCCAACAACAACATTTCAACGGTAGAGTGACCAATCTCCCGTGACTCGGTTACACAATTATGTAGCCTCGTATGAAGCCATCAGCCAATCACATCACGCAGTATGCTGAGGTGTTTATATGGCGGTGTAGTCTAGCCTGTCTCCAAGTAATAACGCGAACTTTGTTGATCTCTAGTCATTTGTTCTTGAGATATAGTATATTCGTAGTATCTTCACACTTTTTAATCAAACCTTTGAAAAATCACCCCATGTATGGCGTTTTTGTTTGTTTCCTAATTACATTATGTGTTACAAGTGTTGTGTACTTCTGTTAACATAAATGTATCTTTTTTTTTTAGTTAAATTGAACTTAAATTTATATTGTATCTGTAAATTTTAATTAATAATAATAAAACCACGTAGAGAAAATAGGTGTGTTGGTAAAGCCTAGTAAGAAATAGTTATCATGCAAAATATTATAAAAGTGAATGCGGTGCGTTGCCCATTTCGTGTAATTTTCTAGACTTAGTTAGGCTTTGTTTGCATGAGGCGGGAGAGTAGCCTTAATGTAGAACTTGCAGGGCTTCAGAAAATTTGGAAGTAACCACGAATAGACCTACATATACTTGCTCGTAAGTTCCTACTACCAGTAATATCAACCGCACATTATGTACTTAATTGTTTCCGAGGCGTAAAGGAGCTTTGCATCGATGCACTTACAGTTCCACACACAAAATGTTTTAGTTCCATCTCGCAAAAATTATAAGTCGCGAGAGAAATATTTCGTGAAATCATCTGAAGACAAGCTGATCTTAAAACGCGCGTACTTCTGAGTTACCTTTACAGTTGGATGGGGACGTTGCCGTTTACCAGCGGGTTTTCTCGGTGTACTCCCTTTCCAAACACCTCGCGCAGCCAATCAGCGAATGATTACGCCCACATAAAATTAAACTACATGCTGTTTCACTTCTGTATGCGTGGCCGTTCTTTGGCAGAGATGACTACGGCAGTGTCGTTCAGGACTCCGTATTACTCTAATTTGAAATTATTTCATTTGGTAACAGCAATTGCGAACATCCTGAATGCGTGTAATGGGTACCGCGGCCTCTTAATGAGGACTGGCCCATAACGGTTTGAATCGATCTGTCTTTTTGCCATCTGTTTTTGTAGTAGTTTCGAAAATTTTAGCACGACAGAACATAAATCACTGCTTTCAGGAACGCCTTAAGATATTAACTGTTATCTGCCGTGGCTGTCTTGTTCGGAATTGCATTTGCCGAGATGAAATCAGTCATTATTTTACACGGGCATCTACTCAGGGGATGATACAACAGCAATCGTACAGTACCGACTTGAGAAGATTGACGAAAAAATGCCACGTGACCTGCATATGTAGTTTCGTGTTTTAGGGAAAATTACAAATTCTGAAATGACGGGGATATATATCCCATAAGGATGTTTGGTACCTTAGAGCTCATTATTTTAAAATTTTCATTTTTGCATTGTCGTTAAACGATTAATTAAATAAAAACCGATAAAACAATGGAAAATCACTGAGAAAATTTCTTACAACGTAAGTATCGGGAGTGTTTACACTTAGAATGTAGTATTTTTGGTTGCACTTTATTTTGCAGTGTAAAAAGGGCACCCAGTATTTAGCAAATTCATTTGTTGTCCGCACTTAATATTTGTCCCATTACTTTGATTGTAATGCAGTTCCTTGAACAGGCGGTGTGTACATAAGAGCCAGTAACAAACAGGAAGCTGTGGTGTGACCGAGCCATGAACAGCACAGTACAAAGACTTCGCATTACGGCTGCAACCAGTACACAACACGATAGTGGCTCGGGTGGAGTGGAGAGCGAGAGAGATTTGGGTGGCTCTTGACATCGAGGTCTTGAGAGCAGATGAAGGTGAAACAAGAAGAGTATAATGGATCAACGCCGGAATGCAAGGGCGGAGGAAACCAGAGATCCCCGAGAAAACCCGCCTACCAGAGACATCGTCCTGCACGATTCTCACATGCGCAAATCCTGGAGCAACCCCGCCGGGAATCGAACTCGGTTCGCCAAGGTGAGAGGCGAGTAGTCTAAACATTACACCTCGTCAACTCCATACGTGCTTGTAGTGTAACGTATCGCTAGATACAATGGTTTATCGCGGGAAAAGTGTACTGTTTGCTAGGATTCAACGCACTGTACACATTTACGACAATTTTCTTTTCTTATTGGTCGTCAAGCATGTATGAAGCTACTATCCCATTTAACTGGGCCAATGAGGATTCTGGTACTCNTTCTTTTCTTATTGGTCGTCAAGCATGTATGAAGCTACTATCCCATTTAACTGGGCCAATGAGGATTCTGGTACTCTAAAGCAGAACTTTTGTGTTTGGCCTGCAAAGAACTTCAGCGGAGTCAAGACCGTGGTCATCCAATCATAAAAGGAGAAACCAGCTACAGTGTTATCGAAAATATGTTGGCTCAACAATTTTTCGCGATTTTCCATCATCCCTACGCATCGCCAATAAAACGTGAATTTTTGGTGTTTCTAATAATGCGAATTAATTTAGTACGTACTTATTTGGCCAGTTTTCCGACGAAGTATAAAATAACGAGCAGAAAGGTATAAAAATGCCGTANCATTTAGTACGTACTTATTTGGCCAGTTTTCCGACGAAGTATAAAATAACGAGCAGAAAGGTATAAAAATGCCGTAAGGTCGCGGAAATCGAAGCTCCTTGTATGATAAACGGTTTAGCTTTCACATCGAGCGTTCTTTACGAAACTTGTGCTTTTTTTTTTACGGTCCACGACATAATGAGAACGGCCCTCGAAATCCTTTAGAATCTCCGTCTGGCGTGTTGTATGTATAGACGCCGGAGCGAAACTGGTTGAAACTGAGGAAGAAAAGCTGGGAAGGAACGAAGAAAGAGAAGAGTGGGATGGAAAGGGGAAGAGGGAGTTGAAAATGCTGTTTGAAATTCATAAAACAGTTGAAAGTCGAGACGCGCGCGGAATCCCTGCCAGAGGACGGTGCCTGCCACGGGGCGAAGTGGGGGGTAAGAAGGTCGGTGGTGGGTGTCGTTATAATTTATACTGTGGTACAGTCGGGGCAATGTGCGCCATAGACCTGCTTCCTCTTCGAGCGAGTCAGTGAAGAGATTTGGACGGCTCTTAACATCGGGATCTTGAGAGCCAATGAGGGTGAAGTGAGGTGAGTATGGAGCAGCGCCGGAGTTATGGGGCGTGGGNTAACATCGGGATCTTGAGAGCCAATGAGGGTGAAGTGAGGTGAGTATGGAGCAGCGCCGGAGTTATGGGGCGTGGGAAACGGGAGATCACCGAGAGAACCTGCATCGTCCGGCACGATTCCGACATGCGAAAATCCGGTTGCGACCCCGCCGGGAATGGAACCCCGTTCGCCTAGGTGGGAGGCGAGCAGGCTAACCGCTCAGCAATCGTGGTCCCCCATGTTCTCGTCGAAAACATATTATTAAGGTAAAAATTTTTGAAACACACCTTTGATAAACACCGTTGCATATAATTATACGCCTACCATGGCATGCCTGCTCCAATAGGATGTTCACGGTAAAGTGAGCACTTTTGACGCCCTTGTTACTTTTTCCTTACGGTATTTTTTTTTTATCCTTTAATCACCTATTTATATAATATTGTCATGTAAGTAATAAACACAGTGTGTATATTCCATCGCACTTGAAAGTTAACGTCTACGGCTGAAATTTAATATATTTATTGACTATTATTCCAAATGAGAGGGCTTTAAAAAGTGCTCACTATACCGTGAAAAGCCCATGGACTTATTTCCGTATTGTGCGCCCGTATGCATTATTGACTAATGGCTATAAGAAATGCCCATATTGCGTGTTCTAGCAGTGACGTGCCGTTGGTTTATGCTTGGTTTTAGAGACCGCGTTTGACCTAGAAGAAATGTTTATATAACTTACTAGCTGACCCGGCAAACGTTGTTTTGCTGTGTCACTGGGAGACACCTGGTGGGAATAAATTGTAACCTAGATCGGTAAATGATTGATGATAATTGATCAGTTATCGACCTAGGGTAAAATTTATTAAATTACTAATATCGCTATAAAAAAATAAGGGTTGGTGGTAGAAGGGTGAAAATTTAGGAGGGTATGTATTTTTTGATGCCACATCATAAAAAAATAAAAAATAAAATTTTTGTCAAACAATAAAAAAAAATTGTTTGGGGGTGGCCACCCTTATTACTTAGGGGTGTAAAAAATAGATATAAATCTATTCTCAGACCTACCGAGTATACATAAAAAATTTCATAAAAATCGGTCCAGCCGTTTTGGAGGAGTTCAGTGACTAACACTGTGACGGGAGAATTTTATATATTAGATAATTTCAATTTGTTGTTTCTTAACACTTTCTGAATCAAGCCTTTGAAAAACCACACCATGGATAACGTGTTTGGTTGTTCCGTAGTTATGTTATGTATCACGAACATGTTGTACTTTGGTTAACATTATACAACCCTATTCTTGGTTTTGTTGAAATTTTATTTATTTTATTTATAAATTCTATTTTATTTAGAGTTAATATAAATCAAAACCGTGAGAAAACACGTGTTTTGGTAATGCCTAGTAAGAAATAGTTCTTATGCAAAATATTATTACACTAAATGCGCACGGATGTGGTGCGTTGTCCCTATAGTGTAATTTTTGGGGCGGAGGAATACCCTGGAAGTAGGACTTCAGCAGGGTTTCAGAAATGTTAGCAGTAACCGTGACTCCATTATATCGTACTTGCGTTTCAGCTCTTTTAGAAGACGGATACTAACTTCGCAAAGCGCTTATTAATATATGTAAACATTGTGTTAAGAAAGTCCAAACCACGTGCACTGAGAAAAATGTTTGTATCAGCCAACAAACTACTTGTTTGTACATGGCCAAACAGATATTTAGTAGCCCCAACAAAGCGTTTTTACAAGTTACATAATTTGTAAAGAAACAAAACCGATTTTGTTTATCTAACGAAAACCACACCTCTGTGTTGGGTCAAAAAAATTAGACTGTCAACAAAATACCTAATTGGATCAACTGTATATATTTACTTCGCCACTCATTTGATACCCGTTGTTCAAAAATACAGCTACAAAGTTTGTTTGTAAGTTTTATGACACTTATGGTACTAACTGTGTTTCTTAGTTCATTTATTGATGCTTAATAATAGTACAAAAATTCCAATCAACAAGTTCAACAGAAAACTTAAAAGTAAAGCTGTTAAAGCTGTTTTCCAGTATTTCAATTGAATATATTTAAAAACATTCCTAATCTTTCAGTAGTCGCGTTAACTGACGTTGCTACGGCGTAGCTTCGTGCGTCGAGGGTTTGGTTTGAAATAGCAATTGTACTTTCACTTTTTTTTTTTATAATAACTGAAATTGTTTGATGACGTAGAGGCATACGAATCTACAACGCAACATTTAATTTCATTTATACAAACAATTGATTTNAAAAATCGGTCCAGCCGTTTCGGAGGAGTTCAGTGACTAACACTGTGACGGGAGAATTTTATATATTAGATAATTTCAATTTGTTGTTTCTTAACACTTTCTGAATCAAGCCTTTGAAAAACCACACCATGGATAACGTGCTTGGTTGTTCGGTAGTTATGTTATGTATCACGAACATGTTGTACTTTGGTTAACATTATACAACCCTATTCTTGGTTTTGTTGAAATTTTATTTATTTTATTTATAAATTCTATTTTATTTAGAGTTAATATAAATCAAAACCGTGAGAAAACACGTGTTTTGGTAATGCCTAGTAAGAAATAGTTCTTATGCAAAATATTATTACACTAAATGCGCACGGATGTGGTGCGTTGTCCCTATAGTGTAATTTTTGAGGCGGAGGAATACCCTGGAAGTAGGACTTCAGCAGGGTTTCAGAAATGTTAGCAGTAACCGTGACTCCATTATATCGTACTTGCGTTTCAGCTCTGTTAGAAGACGGATACTAACTTCGCAAAGCGCTTATTAATATATGTAAACATTGTGTTAAGAAAGTCCAAACCACGTGCACTGAGAAAAATGTTTGTATCAGCCAACAAAATACTTGTTTGTACATGGCCAAACAGATATTTAGTAGCCCCAACAAAGCGTTTTTACAAGTTACATAATTTGTAAAGCAACAAAACCGATTTTGTTTATCTAACGAAAACCACACCTCTGTGTTGGGTCAAAAAAAATTAGACTGTCAACAAAATACCTAATTGGATCAACTGTATATATTTACTTCGCCACTCATTTGATCCCCGTTGTTCAAAAATACAGCTACAAAGTTTGTTTGTAAGTTTTATGACACTTATGGTACTAACTGTGTTTCTTAGTTCATTTATTGATGCTTAATAATAGTACAAAAATTCCAATCAACAAGTTCAACAGAAAACTTAAAAGTAAAGCTGTTAATTTTGTTAAGTTTATTTACTTATGTTGTCCAGTATTTCAATTGAATATATTTAAAAACATTCCTAATCTTTCAGTAGTCGCGTTAACTGACGTTGCTACGGCGTAGCTTTGTGCGTCGAGGGTTTGGTTTGAAATATCAATCGTACTTTCACTTTTTTTTTATAATAACCGAAATTGTTTGATGACGTAGAGGCATACGAATCTACAACGCAACATTTAATTTCATTTATACAAACAATTGATTTGGTTGTGCCAAACAAACTTTGATTTATCTAACAATACATTTTTCTCGGTGTGGTTTTGACAAATAACAATGGAAAAGTATCATATTAGGTTTAAAAAATAAAGATGGCTACTGTACCGTTGGAATAGGACCCTGCCTTATATTCACGCTACAACAACCGCTAATTATCGAAGTTGTAACGCAGAATGAAAGTAGTAAACATTCCGGTACTCTTTTAATGTAAAATTCATGCACTCGCATGTGTTTCGATGTAATTAGGTGGGCGCACCCGTATAGAAACGCGTAACATTAACTTTCTCATTTGAGTATTTCCATATTGAATATAAACTTACCTGAAATTATACATTTCAAAAGAAAATGAACCGTAAAACAGCAAGTGCGGCACTGTCAGTTAACAGTATTTATTTCGTGGTGTATGGAATTTCATTTATTCCTGCACGATATATGCTAGCGGGAACAAACTATGCAGTTAAATTAAGCACCGAACACATTTTTCGACATTCTAATATAGTTAGACAAACACGTAGCGCAGAGAACGCTTTCGTGTAATCATAGAGTAGTAAAAATGCAGAGGTTAAATAGCCGCTTATCCCACGAGCTACAGCCGCGCATGCCAGAAATATGGCGTCGCTGGCCAGCAACATGTCGGAACGCTGTTCGCCAATGAACACCTTGCAGTCCAGCCAATAAGGATCCTTTCGAATAACGCGGTAGCCAATCAGACACAATGCCCGCTCCCAAAACCTTGCCTAGCCAGTCAGCGAATGGGTACGCTCACATCAAAGGAATCGCCACGCCATTTCGTCTCTTAATCCAAGGATTTGAATTAGCAATGCAGGGATTTTCGTCGATTATTAATTTGAATTTTCCATCATGCAACGCGTCTTTACGAAGTCTGATCTGCAACCTGATTCTAATTTATGTTTTCTCAATTGGGAAATAAAGTAATTTTGTGTGCAACTGAAACCATGTCGATGTAATACACGCGTCTCATTCTTGGAATTAATAAACAACATGTGTCGTGCTTGATGTTTTGATCAGTGAAGATGCACTCGAAATACCCCCTTCTCCGGAAAACATCAAACACTTTTTCATGCGGGAAAGAAGATATATATACTTGAGAAGTGAGCGGGTGAAGTGTACGTTCCCAGACTTTATCTGAAAAGGCTATACCGTAAAGAATTTAATAATGCTTTCGGGTAATTATTGGAATATTCTTTTAATATTGTATACTCATTAAAGCTAAGCATCTCGGTTTGAATGAGAAACCAGTGTTCCGTAGGANAGACCAGTGTTCCGTAGGATTCAAAAAATTATTGTAACATCTTGCCCCTCGTAACGAGCAATAACTGTAGAGCTTGCTTCTGTCAAACAGTGTGTTATTACCTCGCATTCATGATTAAACTTTATTTGTTCTAGTCTTAACTTCTCTTTATTTGTTCNTGCTTTCGGGTAATTATTGGAATATTCTTTTAATATTGTATACTCATTAAAGCTAAGCATCTCGGTTTGAATGAGAAACCAGTGTTCCGTAGGATTCAGAAAATTATTGTAACATCTTGCCCCTCGTAACGAGCAATAACTGTAGAGCTTGCTTCTGTCAAACAGTGTGTTATTACCTCGCATTCATGATTAAACTTTATTTGTTCTAGTCTTAACTTCTCTTTATTTCTTTTGTTAATTTACCTTGACTTCGGTAGGAACTCCTTAGTTCCGCGAAAAAATTTCACGCAGGCTANCGGTAGGAACTCCTTAGTTCCGCGAAAAAATTTCACGCAGGCTGGATTTCAATATACTGCGTACACACCTGCAGTGTTCATTTGACCCTTCCAGACGCACTTAAATTTACGGTTTCATGTGTTACAAACAAAAAAGGTTTATGATGCGTGCTGTACTTATTTCGACAGAACACTTGTTTCGTTGTCGCAGTCAATGAGCTGTAGGCTATATGTTCGGCTACAGCTGTATGAACCAATTATGACCTAGAGTAGTAAGACGGTTTGCGAATCATTTACCAACAGGTAAGATCATTGGTCATTGAAATTTAGAAATTACCTGCCCGTGGCTATGTACACAACTGTGTACATTAGGTCTTAAAGGGGTTAGTTATTGGCCGCGTGTCTTTATGGACTGGGGGAAAGGTTTTGTTGAATCAAACAAAGTTTGTTTGNCTCTTTATTTGTTCTAGTCTTAACTTCTCTTTATTTGTTCTAGTCTTAACTTCTCTTTATTTGTTCTAGTCTTAACGTCTCTTTATTTCTTTTGTTAATTGACCTTGACTTCGGTAGGAACTCCTTAGTTCCGCGAAAAAATTTCACGCGGGCTGGATTTCAATATACTGCGTACACACCTGCAGTGTTCATTTGACCCTTCCAGACGCACTTAAATTTACGGTTTCATGTGTTACAAACAAAAAAGGTTTATGATTCGTGCTGTACTTATTTCGACAGAACACTTGTTTCGTTGTCGCAGTCAATGAGCTGTAGGCTATATTTTCGGCTACAGCTGTATGAACCAATTATGACCTAGAGCAGTAAGACGGTTTGCGAATCATTTACCAACAGGTAAGATCATTGGTCATTGAAATTTGGAAATTACCTGCCCGTGGCTATGTACACAACTGTGTACATTAGGTCTGAAAGGGGTTAGTTATTGGCCGCGTGTCTTTATGGACTGGGGGAAAGGTTTTGTTGAATCAAACAAAGTTTGTTTGACGTAACCAAATTAATTGTTTGTGTAGGGGCAATGAAATATTTTGTTGTTGATAGCATTATGTTCTTATTTGGTTTTGCCTAAACTAAGATTTGGTTGGAGCAACTAAAGATGTTTTTGACTCTACGTGCAGTAAGCAGTTTCGGTTAATACAAAAAAAAAACATAATTTCGACCGAGATTCGAACCTAGATCGCCTGAGCTCTACCTCCAAGCAACCTCAACTAAAGTAAATACTATTGAATTTGGAATGTATTTCAAGTACTGGACAACGTGCGTACATAAATACGGTATTTCAAGTTTTACAACATTACTTTTTAGTTTTTTATTGAACTTATTTCGTCAGGATGTTTTCGCCATTATTAAACATTAATGAACGAACTAACAAAAACTGTGTCTATCCCAATTGTCAAAATAATACAATCAAACCCTCGAGCTGTATTCTCGAACTCATTTGATTGGCCAAAAAAGTATATACAGTTGATTCAACTAAATATTTTTTCGACAATTTAATTTTGTTTGGCCAAACACAGACAGTGTTGTNAAAGTATATACAGTTGATTCAACTAAATATTTTTTCGACAATTTAATTTTGTTTGGCCAAACACAGACAGTGTTGTTTATTAAGCGTATATTTCGTTAGATGAACAAAATAAATTGTGTGGCTGTTCAAGTTTTGTTTACTCGACAATATATTCTCTTGCGGCAAATAAATATATTTTTGGCTCTTTACAAACAGATATTTTGTTGTAACATAAATAAATGACCGTATTAAAAATTAGCGTTAAAGACGCCAACCTATGGACTATGCGCACAGACTGCGCCGCGCGGGGTGAAACAGATCACTTGCCCTCACACTTCGCCGTCCGCATGACCACGGCCGTGCAGTCCCGGACTTGGGACCGGGGCTGTACACCACATCAGCAAACACCACCGGGATTATTCGTTACGCAAACANCGTGCAGTCCCGGACTTGGGACCGGGGCTGTACACCACATCAGCAAACACCACCGGGATTATTCGTTACGCAAACATACGTGCATGGCTGCATAACGAAAAACCTCTGTGCCGTCGCAAGCATAGTGTACATGAGGCTTACGAGTCGCCGAAAAGGAAAACCTCCCACCAAAAAAAAAAAATTGTAAGCGAACAGATGAAAATACAGACAGATGATAGCAACATAAGAAGAGTACAATGGAAGTAGATGAAGAGAAAAAAATGGTGGGGGGGGGGGCATCGTTGTAAAAAATAGTAAATGCAAGTACGGTGCGATCACCAGTTACTACTACAGTGCTAGTGTGATACGAATACCATTTCACATTCACAACCCCCGCTAGGATAAGCGTTGAGTACTCCAGGAAATTGCTATAAACCACAGGTCGAAGACCTAACATAAGCACCAAAAATCCCTTGCGCAAGAACGCGCATGAGTGATTGTGCAATGCGAAATAGTGCATACATCACGACATATCGGTACACACGCATGACACGATCAGGATACCTCTTGCACGGGCTGCAACGTGCCACCATTCATCAACAGCAATACTCTTGACCAGATGAATATGGCTCTTGCATGTGTTACAGAAAACACATAATTGGAACAGTGCACAAGTACGCACATGAGTGATTGCACGGGCCACAGCATAGCACCAGCCAACATCAACATCATACCTGGCAAGAAGAATATGGTTCTTGCATGAGCTACAGAAAACACATAATTGGAACAGTGCACAAGTACGCACATGAGTGATTGCACGGGCCACAGCATAGCACCAGCCAACATCAACATCATACCTGGCAAGAAGAATATGGTTCTTGCATGAGCTACAGAAAACACATAATTGGAACAGTGCACAAGTACGCACATGAGTGATTGCACGGGCCACAGCATAGCACCAGCCAACATCAACATCATACCTGGCAAGAAGAATATGGTTCTTGCATGAGCTACAGAAAACACATAATTGGAACAGTGCACAAGTACGCACATGAGTGATTGCACGGGCCACAGCATAGCACCAGCCAACATCAACATCATACCTGGCAAGAAGAATATGGTTCTTGCATGAGCTACAGTGTACTGCTGGAAATAACATAAACTGAACAAATCTTCACACACACGCATATCATTCGTTGTGGGAGAGGGGAATTGAAGCGCTTTAGCTTAGACAAACCCGGGGCGAGGGACTGCCTCTTACTATGCATCCCGACCTCATTCGTTCTCCCGGGGACAGACCATATGTGATGGCACATGCCTGCCCCAGAGGTGCGTGTACAGAACATCATCATCGATGATAACCACAAGGGACGGTATGAATGCTATCGTCCAGGATCTTGCGTCTGTCATCCATCCAAGTGAGTGCCAGTTTGTTGGAACATTGAGTATATACATCGTGATTGTGCGACCGAATATTATTTACAATTACTCTCATTACTTGCTGGTTCATCAGTACATTCTTATCATCTTCAAATGTCAAACTACCCATTTTTGGATTCCTTTGGCCCGTATAACATCCTTGACAGTGCACCGGTACGTGTAGAGTTTGGCCCTCAGCCCAATAAACTCAATAATATCGTCCCCACCCGCACTCATCCTTAAATTTTCCAATGATCTTTTTGTTGGCAGGGGAATAACATGGATGCGCGGGTGGGTAGGCGTTCGTGTCGAACTCGGACATGAGTGTCGGGTCTGAGGCAAGGTACCTGTAGATGTCGTCTGTCCCTATCTGCACCACAAAGGAATTCGTGTCCATGGATATCAGCGGCCTGAGTTCGCGGTATTAACGACTATTTCACCTCTGTATTCTGCAGTGTTCTGTGATAACATGCTGATGAGTAAGTGAAGAGATTTTGTCGGCTCTTAACAGCTGGTGTTGAAAATAAATGGATTACTAGAAACTAAAGCCGAATGCATTAACCCCTAACATATTATCCCGAGTGTAGTCGTTGTCGTATGACATGTTGCAAAATAAGTAAAATCATTGTCGATGATGTGCAAGGACAGAAGTTAGCAGCAATACAGACAGCGCCTTTGACTGGGCAATGCTATTGGTTGCTGTTGTCACTTTCTGTGCCATGGATCTGCTGAAAATTTTTCAATACGTTACAAAGTGTCGGTAGTAATATCAAATCCGTAAGTAATTTTCTTACCATAAATGTACTCTTTTGCAACACCCGAAAAGAAAAATTAATATGTATGTTAAGAGGTTAATGCAAATACGTGTGAATATAATGTCATTGCAATATCACAAAATTACTAGTAGCGTATGATCGTCAATAGGGAACCTGTTGTGGATGGGCAAATATTTGTAGTCCTTTTAATACGCCATGCGAGCAAGAACGTACTACTAATATTCAGCCTTTTGGCTGGTGCATGTTTAGTTTGTTGTTTGCACATTGGGTAGTACTACGTATCCTTACAGCCGTTGTATCTCGTACAACACAGCTTTCACCTGTTACCGCCAGCTGTGCTGTTGACGTAGCCTCAGAAAATGTTACTGTGGGAGGTGCAGGCCTACTGCACGCGACATTCCTGAGTTGCAAACTTTGGCATTTACATATGTATTAAAATTCAAAACTAGTTTGATTGGAGAACTTTTAATTCCTGCAGAGTTACTTTTACTTCAGTTGTTATAATGACAAGTGGTAATTTAAGAGGGTATCGTACATATGTACTGGAACGACATTGTTATATGTTAAATGTAATAATTGGAAAATTTCCAGAATTCATTGCAGGTCAAGCTAGACTTCAAACTCATAAACATTTATGTTATGTTGGCAATTGGATAAGAATTAATTAGACACGCCTAGATGAACACTGAGCTAATAACAGACCTGCAAGCAAATAAGCATCAAATCCCGCGTCACCTGGTCTGTGGTAAAACTGGCCACACACTGGCGTAGCAGCCAACGAAAAGAAAGCAGAGGCTCTAAAATACATGGCATATTTGAGACTAACCTACATGTCGTTTAAAACGCGAAATTGTCCTGTCCCTAGTTATATGATTAATGAATTCTCGAAAAAAGCTTGTATCAGCGGAGTTACCGTTTGGGCGAGTGAGTGAAGAGATTTGGGCAGATGTTAACATCGGGGTCTTGAGAGCCGATGAGGATGAAACGAGGTGAGTATGGAGCAGCGCCGTAATGAAAGGACGGAGTAAACGGGAGATCCATGAGATAATCCGCCGACCAGCGACATAGTCCGGCACGATTCCCACTTACAAAAATCCGGGTGAGGCCCGGCCGGGGGTGGAACCCAGTTTGCCGTGGCGGGAGGCGAGCAGGCTAACCGCTCAGCCACCGCGGCCTTCACCGTTTGGACATTTGGTGTTAATATTCTCTTGCATTTTCAAACGAATCGAAGTCCGAGGACACCACATAATACACGTTAGCATGCCAGCTGTGAAATAGAGCCAGGAATTTTTTCCCCGTGCTGTGCCACGAAGCCAGCCTTGGAAAGGGGGAAAAGAAGCAATTCGCCGGAGTGCCTGCACGAAGGGTGCGACGCGTAGCGGGAGGTAACACACGCCCTGCTCGCGCGGAGAAATAGCGACACTTCTGCCACCCCGGTGGTAAGCTGATCCAGCTCGTTTATTTCGAGGGGATGGCGAGGGGGAGCCCCACCCTTTCCCGAAAGTTTAAACATCTTCCACGTCACGATCAGGACTCGTCCCCGGGGACCTTCGCAGGCGTCGCAGACGTACACGTGATGAATGAAGAAGTGCGCCGA
>NQII01002091.1:325178-350730 GCA_002778355.1 Clitarchus hookeri | reverse complement strand
CCCATGTCATCCCACGGCTCTCCATCCCCGAGCATGCTCCTTCGTGCGTGCGCGCGCTCAGTTTGTAAACACAAAAGCTGATCCGTGACGCACGCTTGCGCGCGCGCGCTCGTTTCAAGAGAGACTGGCATGTTGGGTGGCTCGGGGGATGTTTTGTGAGTGGGGAGACCCGGGTCAATTCCATTATTGTGGTCGTGTCCGGCGGGCCTCATTTGTTGGAGCGCGGTTGTTGCTGGGAGACCCACCCCTGCCAAACCCTTCCGGAACGCTATTTATATCTGCAGTGCACTTATGAACGCGGAAAACCATTTCTGAGCCAAAAGTGTACCCAGTACGAGGTTTTTTTTTTCCTTCGGGGAGTGGGAGTCGTTAGACGCCTTTTATCATAAAGATGAATATACGCTATCCATTTTCATGTGTTTTTTTACTCATTTTTTTATCCAGAAAAATACGCTCATTGTAGTACGTTCATTTACACTCTGAGGCCCGCGCCCGAATGTTGTTCCTCCAACACTTGTGTCAGTGACGTGTGGTGAAGTGTTGCAAGGTAAACTGGTGCTTTCTCAGAGCTGTACACTCTCGGCGCACGCAGAAGGAACTCGTAGTCAGAGCGGAGCGCGGAGAAANAACTGGTGCTTTCTCAGAGCTGTACACTCTCGGCGCACGCAGAAGGAACTCGTAGTCAGAGCGGAGCGCGGAGAAACAGAGTGTAATGCAGCCACTCACGAGAGAGCGGCGAGGCACCCATTACACACGTGCTGTGACGTCAACTGCACTACTACGTTTAGGTGGTCTATGTGTAAACTAGCAAACGACAAGGCATAGCACATGCAGAGCAAAACAGAGCTTACCTTGCGAGAGCTGATGCTAATGCTGAAAGAAAGGCGATAACCCAGTACATTAAAAATTTCAAACAAGCATTGACGAAAGTAATTTTTATGATCAAATAATTATTTTATTCAACAAGATTTTAAGCTTTTTCTTTCCCAGTTAAATATTTTAGTTTTCACCAAATTATGCCAGAACATACATACCGTACAGCGTGAGAGAGTGAGTGAGTGAACAAATTTGGGCGGCTCTTAACATCGAGGTTTTGAGAGCTGATGAACGACCCTGCCGGTAATCGAACCCTGTTTGCCTAGATGGGAGGCGGGAAGTCTAAGCACTACACCACCGTGGTCCCATTTATTATAGCAGTTTGGTGTGTTGATGTAGGCGCTGTCACCTTTAATTTTGAATACGTGGGGCCGGCCACCTATTTATCGCCAAATAATTTACGCGCAGAGTACATCCAACGTGCCACTCCAACTTTACATGCCCGGTCGGGTCACTCCGGGATTTTCGCAATTGGGAAACATGCCGGACGATGTCGCTGGTTGGCGGGTTTTCTCGGTGATTTCCCGTTTCCCCCGCCCTTGCATTTCGGCGCTGCTACATTCTCAGCTCATTTCACCCTCACTGGCTCTCGGTACCTTGTTGTTAAGAGCCGCCCAAATATCTCCACTTCACTCCAACTTTCCATTGGTTATTTAACCGCCTGTTTTTTGGAGGGAGCACTTTTTCTACTTCATTGGGCCAATCAGGTTTAAGTACTACGACACTGAACGTCCGTGATAATTAAATTTATCCAATCACCAAAGTGGATCTGGACTGCAGTAAAACTAGTCTTGGAACCTTTCTGCGAAAAACTGGTGCCCCTATGAATACGGAAAACGAGTACAGGTTCACGGTTTCCTTTTCTGAAACCATATTTATCGTTCATATTAATGAATAAATAATCTGGGAAATAGTTAAATTAAGTTAATAGTTTCTACAGTATAAGTTTTTACCATAGCTGACCACTTCGGNGACTGACTGACTGACTCGTTCATCGCACTGGCTTCGTCCGGCTCCGACCCGGACGCCTCGCTTCAGGTCCCTCGACTCACTGGTTCGATGTCTCTCAACTGACTGCCCCGTTGCTCCCCCCTTTACGTGGTTTTGTAGCGTCCATCACCATATTCAACTTCCCCCTTCTCTGCATTTGGTCCGGGGTGCTTGTCGTCGTCCCGGGTCATAAAACACTTGGCCGCTGCTCGTGTGGTCCGCAGCCGGCCTGGCGTCGTCCCTTGGTTCTGGCCTGGAAGTTTATTGTCCCGTTCTGCACGCACGTCCGCTAAAAGCTCTCATGGTTTATTGCGGTACAAGCCCGGGACAGACGCAGCTGGTGGTGGGATCTCGGTGTCCCTTGGGCAGCTGCAAAATGCAGCTGTGTCCGCGCCCTGGTGCCTTCCGTTGTCTCCGGATGTCGTCTGCACGTGCAGGAACAGTTGCACGTGCAGAAACCTTTGGTAGCACGCCTTTGCAGCTGCGAGGCTCCTGGCGTCACTCTGCCGGCACATCCACAAAACCCTTCATCCTTATTGCGGTCGTCCGCCGGAGAGCTTCGCCAGAGCGTGTGTTCTGACGAATAAAATATAGGGACGCAGAATGCGTCAAAAGTTAATGACATTCATCCGGAAACAACACAGGTTTGTTACTTTGTTTAAGAGCAGGATTTGTTGCAGTCGTGCTACAGACGATGTTACATTTTGGTTTTTAGCGTAGACCATCGTTATCCCGTTCTCAACCATTCACACAGAAGCCGTTATTTGTTTACATATAACCGAAGCTAGTTGAACTCTTCTGAAGCTTGGAACTCNGCGGTCGTCCGCCGGCGAGCTTCGCCAGAGCGTGTGTTCTGACGAATAAAATATAGGGACGCAGAATGCGTCAAAAGTTAATAACATTCATCCGAAAACAACACAGGTTTGTTACTTTGTTTAAGAGCAGGATTTGTTGCAGTCGTGCTACAGACGATGTTACATTTTGATTTTTAGCGTAGACCATCGTTATCCCGTTCCCAACCATTCACACAGAAGCCGTTATTTGTTTACATATAACCGAAGCTAGTTGAACTCTTCTGAAGCTTGGAACTCNTCAACCATTCACACAGAAGCCGTTATTTGTTTACATATAACCGAAGCTAGTTGAACTCTTCTGAAGCTTGGAACTCACCTTACATTTACACGTGTAATCATTTCGGGTTACTTTGTTCCACAAAACACGTTTCACTGTAAATTAAAACTTTAAACAGACGCACTGAATCGTCTGCATAGCTGACTGTCTGTTAGGTTGCAATTTGCTGTCTACATGCCTGAGATTTTCCTTCATTTACTGGCTTATGTAATTACTAGGGGCACCTGTTTTTCGCGAAAAGTTTTCAGGACGAGTTGTGTTCCAAAACACTTAAGTTCGGAACCACTATATAAAAGCAATGCAATACAAAACAAAACAGTTTCTTTAATTTTGAACTAACAAAATTAAAAATGTTATAATGCGACATAAATTGATGAGAAAACACGTACGAACATTTCGACTTCATTAAAATAACTGTTAAATTTGAAAAATACAATTGTGTTGCCAAACATTCGAGAAGAAGCGTGGAACGTAGTGTAACATTTGCATAAGAACTGGAGTAGTGCGAGACCGAGTCATGAGTACACAGTACTGATGTGTCACTCGGACTCGGCTTGATCTCTTGGATTAAAGTATCCGAATACTTTGACCATCATCCTGCGAGAACTCAAGGAATTGAATTCTTTTACATTTTGAACTCGGAATACTCGCATCACTAATAACTGGGGACATCCGAATTTCGCGAAAAGATTTTATGAGCAGTTACATTTCATAACAATTTAGTTATTGGATTATTTACGTGTTCCGCGTCTTAGGTGTCTGCTCGCAAATCACACACGTACTGTATCTGAGTAACCTGGCTCTGATTGGCCAGTAAAGTAAGAAAATGGTTTCCTACAAGACACGCCTCCATTAAGCAAAATAAAACTGCCGGTATGCCCTTAGGGTATTGAAATTTAGCATGAGCAGAAATCTTTTCGCGAAATCACGGAGTCCCTACTAATAATTATTAGAGACCCGCTAATTTCGCGATTTCATTTGAGGGCAAGCTAGACTTCAAATACGTGTCCNCCCTACTAATAATTATTAGAGACCCGCTAATTTCGCGATTTCATTTGAGGGCAAGCTAGACTTCAAATACGTGTCCATTTGACTTTCTGTCTCAATTGGATCACAGTTTCTGACGGTTTCTAGCCGACACATGCAAACAGCAGTTCCATCTCTACTTCCTCAGCTGGTGTGTTCTTTCCCAACGAAATACTCTGGAGGGCATCGCACCGAGTTTTTTCGATCATTGATTTCATTTTACGTTTGCACAGAAATAAAAGTGAGGAACTCCCTATTACAAAATATATTTTGTTGAAAATTTCCCCAAAACGGTTACACATGTTTGTAAAGGGGGAAAAAAAAAACAGATATTAGATATATAATTTTAAAACCCTAACAAGAACTACAAAATTTTATCCAAGCTTGTTACAAAATACTGCTCCAAATATTATTCCCTCAGGTATAAAATANTAACAAGAACTACAAAATTTTATCCAAGCTTGTTACAAAATACTGCTCCAAATATTATTCCCTCAGGTATAAAATAACTCTTATGAAGAGAAATTACAAGAACAACTTATCTTTGAAAATAATTTCTAAGCAGNTTCCCTCAGGTATAAAATAACTCTTATGAAGAGAAATTACAAGAACAACTTATCTTTGAAAATAATTTCTAAGCAGTAGTCCCTCCCCTCCCCCTTTTTCAGTCATGGAGCAGAGTTCCGACCTATTTCAGTCCCTGGTCCTGTCTCCTCCAAAAGGGGAGAACACGAGCCTTATATTCAATTTGCTCCTCTTTCTAGAAGGATTTGTGATGTTCAAGTAGCATAGAGTGCCCTTGATGGCGTCACAAGTTGGCCCGCGTCGTCCGTTGTCCTGGAGACGCGCATGGGAAGGGCCAGCGGCCCGCGCGCTAGTATAACGCCAGTTCTCAAGCCGGCACACGGCAGNGCCTGGAGACGCGCATGGGAAGGGCCAGCGGCCCGCGCGCTAGTATAACGCCAGTTCTCAAGCCGGCACACGGCAGTGGCAGTAGTCAGACGGGGCGCTCGCAACCAGGCAAGCCAAGTCCACATTGTCACTTCAGCATAGCTCACGTAGAAACCAACAGCAATTATGGCGAGGAATTCTAGGCGTTTACATCCAATTGTAGGTGCGACACCGTCACAAGTTTGTAAGACACGCCCTTGACGAATTTGAACCATTAAATGACCTTCAAGAAAACGAGGACCGAATACCGTTCTACTTGGTCTGCAATGAAACTGGGCCAACAGCCAATGTACATCTAACTGATACTCTCCTACACAAATGGTTGTGGAGTCTAGCTTGATGCCAAATGAATCCGCGAAATTCCCGGCTCTCCAATAATTGCACAAGTAATGTCATGAAACGAGTGACCAATTCACAGAAGCAACCAGAAAGAACACTTGTTTATAAAGTATATCGTACCATCTCTTTAACACTCGAAATTTCCATGTCTCTTGTTATATAAGGGTTACATTCCCCCCGTAAAACAATGTGAATTAACTGCGATAAATCATTTTTATGCAAACACTAGAACAATTCTACTAAACAAGTTTCAGGAATTTCTTACATGCTCAGTGATATTGATGGTAGACTACACAGCAGGAGCACAACTANTCTACTAAACAAGTTTCAGGAATTTCTTACATGCTCAGTGATATTGATGGTAGACTACACAGCAGGAGCACAACTAGACTTTTAGTATGGCCAATGGAAAGGGAAGGGGGATGATTTTCCCACTGTGCAAGTGCAGATCTCGATTTTCGATTCGTGGCATGGGAGGAAGCGCTGTCTCATCATAATTTTACAAAACAATATTAAATTAATCAAATAAAGTGCACGGCAATTCACTTCAATATGGGGGTTTTCGAGTTGGGATTATGTGCCCTGTTACCCCCTCCCCACTGTATCGACCTCTGACAGTTTCATGCATACTCTAGCCTATGCTATTTTTCCATTTCCTGCTGCCGTTAAAAATAGCCAATTTGACCTTAGACTACGCAGTATGGATGGGAATCCAGTACTTGTAAACTTGTTACTGGATGAAGGCTCCTCCCGAGAATGTCGTGTAAACTGCGTTTCTACANTCTACTAAACAAGTTTCAGGAATTTCTTACATGCTCAGTGATATTGATGGTAGACTACACAGCAGGAGCACAACTATACTTTTAGTATGGCCAATGGAAAGGGAAGGGGGATGATTTTCCCACTGTGCAAGTGCAGATCTCGATTTTCGATTCGTGGCATGGGAGGAAGCGCTGTCTCATCATAATTTTACAAAACAATATTAAATTAATCAAATAAAGTGCACGGCAATTTCACTTCAATATGGGGGTTTTCGAGTTGGGATTATGTGCCCTGTTACCCCCTACCCACTGTATCGACCTCTGACAGTTTCATGCATACTCTAGCCTATGCTATTTTTCCATTTCCTGCTGCCGTTAAAAATAGCCAATTTGACCTTAGACTACGCAGTATGGACGGGAATCCAGTACTTGTAAACTTGTTACTGGATGAAGGCTCCTCCCGAGAATGTCGTGTAAACTGCGTTTCTACAGCGAGAGGAACTCAAATGCGCACGTTATTATTTCGTCTACTACATCTCCAAAATAATTTCGAAATTTTTTCACTCAATTCGTATTGGCCGTGGTGCACCCTGCAATCACAATTATATAGCCATTTCATTTAGCACATCATAGAAAACATCAAACGTATGAATCTTACCTACATATAATTCTAAAATAAGGAATTACAATACAAATCATAAAAGAAGTTAATAAATTAAATATAGCAAAAAATAATAAGTAGAGACCTGAAAAATTCGCGGGTTCATTTCGTGACAAGCTAGAAATAAAAAACGTGTACGTATGTGTCACTTTTGCAATTGGTCCGCGCGTTATTTGCACCACCTTCAGACCTCTGGGCCAATAACAAAGTTACAACAAAAGTAATGCCTAATAAACGCCATCTACTCTCACAGTAAGCAACCCATGAGACGTTATTTGATTGTTTGAAAATAAGACTATGAAATTTAACCTATAAATAAAAAAATTCGTGACATTTTCAGGTATATAATAATAAGGAATACAATTAAAGAAATTAGGTCGTAAATTTTTTTTTGTAAACAACGTAATAGCATCAGAAAATTGTTGTAAAATACCCAAGAATCTTACCTAATTAGGACTTGTACGAATTTCTCTACTCGCCGCCCACAGAGAAGCTGGGCTTGATTCCCTGCCGCTGCAGGTCCATCCGGAGTTATTAAGTGCGGACAAAAATTTCTCAACTAAGATTTAATTATTTGTTATAGATATGCCAGAATACGAAATGACAAAGGCTGGTCACGATAAAGTGAGCATTTTTGGAATCATCCTTAGAAAAAAGTCTCTGCTCCTGACTACATATTTCTTAACAGTTGCACTGACTGACATGTGCCCAGTGAAGTTGGTAACGACGGAGGGAAAGTAGTTCCATGTCCTAACGTCGAATTAAAAGCGTTAGGTGAACATTAGTGATAACTTAATAAATTTCTGTCGCTTTCTGTTTGCATATTGCAAGAATTAGCCGGATTTGTAAAATATTTACTTTTCTAATAATTTCATAGTTTCACGTGACCAACGCATGAACAAAGTGATGAGGCACACGTCAATGTTAATTTCACTTTAGGCGGAAGAATACACAACACGCATGCAACTAGATCTTAAGCAGGGCTTTCAAAAGTGCTCAGTATACGGTGAACAGCCTATAGTAACAGTTCTGACTTGATAAAAAATTTCACAATGCCTTGCTCGTAAAGCCGACGCCGTATTTGACTGGCGTGCCGATGTCACTCTTACCGTTTCGTTTCTGCAGAGCGGCAAACGCACGTGGCGTTCTCCAGGCAGGCGATAACTTAATCAATGCGTTCCACATACTTGACGCCCGCATGCACGCCAAGCGTACATCAGCGCACGTGCGTCATGCTGAGTTTTAGCATTTCAAGCATGCGTGCCAAGTAATGCGCACAAACTCTCCGCCAATCAGCACGTGCTGTTTCAATTCCGTCTATAGTTTGTTCATGGTTTCTTCACACTTTTTGAATTAAACCTTTGAAAAATCACACCGTGTACGACGTGTTTGATTATTTCCTAGATATGTCATATATAACAAGCGTTTTATACTTGTGTTAACGTTAAAATACTTTTAATTTTTATTAAATTGAACATTTACTTATGTTTTATCTATAAATTGTAACATTTGACATTTATAATTAATGTAAATAAAAACAGGGAGAATGTAGGTGTGTTGGTAATACCTAGTAAGAAATAGTCCCAATGGAAAATATTATTACACTAAGTGTGTACAAATGCGGTGCGCTGTCCCTTTGGTGTAATTTTGTACAGTCGGTTAAGTTTTTTTTTTTGCATGAGGCGGAGGAATATTTAGAAAGAAGAACTTTAGCAGAGCTTCAGGAAAGTTGGAAGTAACTGTGACTGGAACTATATGGTTACAACACAGAGTAGATACGCATAGAGATGAAATGGCGCTCCGGTTCCTTTGGTGTGGGTGTACCTATTCTCCGGTTGGCTGCACGATGCCTTGAGTGAGGATATTTGGGCGGCTCTTAACCTCGAGGTCTTGAGATTCGACGACGGTGAAGCGAGGTGAGCATGGGGCGACGCCGGAATGTAAGTGCGGGGGCAAACGGGAGATCTCCGAGAAAACCCTCCGACCAGCGGTACCGTCCAGCGCAATTCGCACGTGCGGAAATCCGGTAGCGACCCCGCCGGGAATGGAACCCGGTTCGCGTAGGTGGGTAGTGAGTAGTGAGACCACTACACCACCGCGGCGCCACGTGGCTCTGGAAACCGATATTGTGTCTGAACGGCTACTTCTTGCTGCGGAACGTTCCTCACTGGCTGGGCTACCGGCTGGCATGTTACCAGGCGCTGATTGGCCTTCTGGCATATGGCTGGCAAGTGACACTATTTTGATGGTGTGTAGGGCTGCTGCACATGGCGCGGTAGAAGCTGCTGTTTAAACTCGGAGCTCGTGAACTGGGTCGTTACAGTCACCGCGGCCCCATCCAAGCCAGTAAAATCATTGTAAAGTATTCCCCTGTTTACGACATTTGTTCTTCTGCAAAACAGTGTTTTAAACTATAACGACAATGCTGTGTCTTTTCTAAACAGATTGTTGTATCACAATTCTGCAGTCTCCGCTTAAACTTCTGAGGAAACAGAAAACACGTAAACCTTGTTTATGTCGTTTTCTGTTGCCGTCGCAATGCGTTTGAAATTTTCCCGGTGCCAAACACTCTCATAAGAAGTCTCGTTTGGTTCCTATCATGAGTAGAACTAACCTTACTCAGGGAGAGGAGGTTCAAGGTTAATTGAGAATATTTTAAATCAACATTTGAAAAGTATCATTGCTAGGGATGATGGAAAATCGCGAGAATTTTTGAGTCAACATGTCTTCGATAGCACTATGCCTGGTTTCTCTTTTAATGATTGGATGACCAAGGGCTTGACTTGGCGAAGTTCTTTGCAGGCCAAACACAAACTTTAGAGCACCAGAATCTTCATTGGCCCAGATACATGGGATAGTTGCTTCATACATGCTTGAAGGCCACTGAGAAAAGAAAACTGTCGGAAATGTGTACAGTACGTTGAATCCTACCAAACAGTCAACTTATCCCGCGATAAACCATCATCTCTAATCATTGCCTCTGCTTGTATACATTTTAACAGGCACACGAACTGGCATGCACCCAGTTAAGTTGGTAACGGCGGATAGAAAGAAGTTTCGTGACTTAACGTTGAACTGAGTCATGTAAACATTTATAAATAATGAACATTTGCTAGTGTTTTTAATGCATATCATAGCATATTTGTAAAATATTAATTATTCTAATAAGGTTTTGTTTTACGATACCGACGCGTGAATAAAATGATCAGGCCCGCTGTGAAATGTTAATTTTACATGTTTTGGAAGGATACGCAATGTGTATTCAAGTAGATCTAAGCAAGGCTTTCAAAAGTGCTCAGTTTACAGTGAACAGCCTGTAATTTACGACATCCTGCTAATTTTTTTCTCCTCTAATGATCCAGAACCGCGCTGTCTAGCGAGGGCCAGGTTTTTGGAAATCGCTCGTTTATCCATCGCCGTGTCAGCTCGTCCGTTAGGTACAGGCGGTAAAATCCGCTTCTCTTCCAGCCGAACGCGATTTGTAGTAAAAACACGATTATTCTAATTTAAACAACTCGGCTTTCCCGAGAACAAACATTTTCACCTAAAACACCGTCGGTGTTATTTTTTTTTTCTCTCTGTAAACAGGGCCTCGCTATCCGACGCGATTCCTAATGTTTGGAAGGGAAGGTGTGGGATAGTTCATGCGTGGTGGGGGGAGGGGGGGGGCTCGCTTTTTGAAAGCGGCAATTTTCAGCGAAAAGGCAAATATGGCGGGGTCCCGCGATGCATAAATTTGCCGCCACTTAAAACGGCGCGGGCTGTAAGCGGATTGCGACAGATTTAATCCCGGCCGTTATTTCGGGCACGTAACAGGCTTTCCAGAGGGCGGTCGGACATGCACGCGACGGGAGAGATTTCGACTTGCAGGCGACTTGTAAACAGGTTCACGCTACGATTGGCCGAATCCACGGTTGCGGAGTGGGGCGACCCTGTGAAGCACACGAGGCTATTAGATCACACCAAATCCTCTGTGATTCACTGACCCCTTCCCCACCCAAAAAAAAATATATATCTTGCATTATTTTCGGACAGATTGAATTCGGCACTTGTTATTTCATGGTTAACAGACTGTGAAGTAGATCCAGCTATAACTTGGACTACGCTGATGTGAGAATATGTATTTACCTTTGAAAAACCAGTTTCATAATTTCGGTATTGTTTTTCCAGGATCTTACAAAACATAATTTGTGTATAAAACAAAAAGGTTTTTTTCATTCGCCTCTAAGTCTAACATTTCGAGGGGCCGCGGTGGTGTAGTTGTTAGACCACTCGCCTCCCACCTAGGCGAACCGGGCTCGCTTCCCGGCGGGGTCGCTCCCGGATTTTTGCATGCGGGTATTGTGCCAGACGATGCCGCTTGTTGGCTGGTTTTCTTGGGAATCTCCCGTTTCCCCCGCTCCTTCATTCCGGCGCCGTTCCATACTAACCTCGCTTCGCCCTCGACGGCTCTCAAGTCCTCAAAGTTAATAGCCGCACCAACCTCTCCACTCAAACTTCTCTGAAGTCCTGCTGAAGTTCTACTTTCAGGCTATTCCTTCGCCTCACGAAAACAAAGCTTAACCAAGTCTAGAAAATTACACCAAAAGGATAACGCACCGCATTCGTGCACACTCATTTAATAATATTTTGCATGAGAACTATTTCTTGTTAGGCATATTTTATCCGACACTGCTCTAGGCATCGGACGCTGTTCGGTGGACGGAAGTTTGTCATATGGCTGGCACGTGAGAAGATTTCGCAGACGCGTCCCATGGGAGTTGGTAAGGCATGCGGTTATTTCGCTTCTCTGGTATTTACTGATTTCGCTGCCGGCGACAGTATTGTTGCTCCAGTCAGAGTTTGCATAAAAATACATGAATTTTTGGACGTGGGGATTTTTGTTATTCGTGCAACAGCTGTATTCTTCAATGTCTCGGAGTAGATAAGTGCTCAGAGACGAAATGCCGAGGAGGCTCTTTTAATGTGGCCGTGCCCGTTCTCTGATTGGCTGCGCCAGGCTGTGGGAGCGGACTTCGCGTCTCATTAACTACCGCGTGCCGCGAAAGGTTTTCCAGTTTGTCGGATTGCCGGCTGGCGAGTAGGTTACCAGGCACTGATTGGCGAACAACGTTCAGATATGTCGCAGACTAGTGACGTAATTTGGCTGGCGTGTGCGGCTGGAGTTGGCGGAACAAGCGGCTGTTTCGATTCTGTATTGTTAAATATTCTGTTTTCAAGGTCGTCCTTGTTTCAAAACTGTACACGGTAAACAGGCCGGGAATTTTATCGCTTCAACATACTGTCGTATGCATCATCGCTAGACACTCTATCATTTCGCGTTATAATTATGTACCGAGATAGACGGCATTCGAGTATATGTTAATTTAATGTGTGTTGTTGGACCTCCGTTCATTCAACACGCTTTGCAGGACTCACAACCAATAAAACATTCTGGCGGCTTCTCTCAGTGTGGCCGGGTGTAACAGAAGAATGAGTCCTACATGTGGCGGCAGACAATAAACAAGTGACCTCTGCACCAGCGTGCAAAGGACTGTGGAGTCATAGCATGGCGACAGCTTATAACGCGAAATTTTCGGGTCTCGAATCATCTTTTGATGGGTATACATACAGTGCCAGCAGTGGATGATATGTCTTTAACAGTTGATGTTTTTTAGTGAGTGAGGGAGGGAAGAGATTTGGGCGGCTCTTAACATCGAGTTCTTGAGAGCCGTTGAGGGTGAAGCGAGGTGAGTATGGAGCAGCGCTGGAATGTAAGGGCGGGGGAAATGGAGATGCTCCAGGAAATCCGCCGACCAGCGGCATCGTCCGGCACGATTCCCACTTGGGAAAATCCGGGAGCGACCCCGCCGGGAATTGAACCCGGTTCGTCAGGTGGGAGGCGAGTAGTCTTACCACTACATCACTGTGGCCCCTAATATTTTTTTTAAAATCAGTTTTATCGCTTTCTGGAAGTAGCATCTTCGGACTGGTTTTTGAATGACATATGGCTGGCGGTAACGTTTTCTCTTACAGTTCTGAGTGCAGCTATAACCTTAATTGCTTGGGCGGTTCTCTTTTAACCAAATAAACATGTTATTTTTCATTTGCTGACGACGTGCGCCTTTCAAATAAGGCAGTTCAATCATCTTCAATACTGCAACAGCTAGGGCAGAAATCTACTCTGCTACTTTAGGGTTTGATAGGATTAAATCGAAGCCAGAATTTCCACCTTGATAACCTTTCTTTCGGAAACCGAGCTAATGAAACCCTTTAAAAAAAAAAAAAAAAAAAAAAAAAAAAAAAANTCTGCTACTTTAGGGTTTGATAGGATTAAATCGAAGCCAGAATTTCCACCTTGATAACCTTTCTTTCGGAAACCGAGTTAATGAAACCCTAAAAAAAAAAATAAAAAAAACTGTTCAGACATTTTTACACAATTTTGCATGTTTTTACTTGCCATTATACAATTACTGGGATAGTTTAAAACTAAATGTTCCTCTCCCGAATTGGATAACTTTGTATATTTTTCAGTGTATTCTTTTCTCATTTGATTTGTTAGGTTCGCTTACGCTTCTATCCGCGAATCACATACGTCCAGTGCCGTAGTAACTTAATTGTGATTGGCTCATACAGATAGATGTCTTCTCACAAAGACAGGGAAGGGAGCCAGTGACAGGAGGAAAGTTGAAAGTGTGCACTTAGTATAGCCTGGGCGTAAATCTTTCAGCGAAAAACTGGTGGCCTTACTAACATAGTAATACAACTAAATTATTTTATTAATTTTTGTTTAAAAATTAGTGCCTGCTGGCATTTCTCGTTTACACTTGCTTTTAGTGGTTTATTACATTAAAGAATATACATTTCTGTTGTGAAAGTTAAAACTTCAGTTTTTCATTATTGGAGATAAATTATAATAAAATAATTGACTATAGTTTTTAAAATTAAATAATGTTAAGATCTCCAGTTTATCACGAACATATCTATGCCCCCCGCTCTCCTCCCAGATATTTTAAACGTAATACAAATTACTCTTGTTTAAGTATATTCGCCAAAGAAACTGGGGAGTATAAGAATACTATTTTGTTGTGTAATTTCAGAAAAAAAATTATTTACATTTGTTGATTTGTCAAAATATGTTATTCATTAGCGGGGCAGAAAAACTTTTTTTTCCTTCCCCGCTATCAAACGAATTGTTTCACAATTCCTGGAGAAGATAATAAACGCAGAGCAAGCAGGGCTACAAACTTCCCGCTGAAGCATTTTCGCGGGGAAAATGAACTGAGGCGCTAGCAGGAATACCACCTTCATACGCATGAAAATAAGCCCTCCACAAAAAAAAAAGGATAATGTGGGAGGAAGGGTTAGAAACGATTCATACACAGGCCACTGGCTCCTGAAGGGCATTTTAAAAACACGACGTTGTGTGGAGGGCTTCATGTCAAAAAAAGTGAAGGGGAGGGCACAAAAATTCAATTCCGCTGTAATAGCATTCCATCATTTGGAGAGACCAGTTCTTTTGATGCCCGCGGAACATTTTTTTTTTTTCACCCACGTGGTCCGGCAAAAAAAAACAGAAGGAAGAGAGGGTTCCGTTTTTGCGCCGCGGACAAAGCGATGCGAATTAAAAAGCGTAACGCTTGTCGGGTGATGTCACGGGAGCGTGAGAAGTGACCAATGGCGCGAGGCTTCGCACGGGCCAGTGACTCTCGCGTCTGTGCCGGTAGCTGCGCTAGACAAGAGCGTCACAACACGACGGGAGCGAACTGTGGGTGCGAGTTTCCGCCTGTCCTTGGTTGTATACTAAGTACGAAATATTTCGTACTGTTCAGTTCCAGTGTTCACTGTAAAACGTATTTCAGTAAACTTTGGTATATTAAACTGTTTGTAACGTATGAGAAATTTACCGCATATCAAGTTGCAAATACCGGATGTCCCAATCGATCTTTACACTCTTTGTACGTTAGTGGAGTGGAGTCTTGAGAGGTGAGTATGTAGCAGCGCCGGAATGCAAAGGTGGGGGAAATGGGATATCCCCGAGAAAACCCACCAACCAGCGGAATCGTCCGGCACTATTCCCACTTGCGAAAATCCGGGAGCAACCCCGCCGGGAATCGAATCAGGTTCGCCTAGATGGGAAGTGAGTAATCTGACCACTACACCACCGCGCCCTCCTTGTACGTTTATATAACAGAGAACTATTACTACGCGCTGCAGCTCCCACCGGCCGCAAGGTCCCATTATGCGTGGTTTGCNCCCCCTCCCTTCGCATGTAGCCGGGGAATTACTGACAGCGGGGACGTAGTTGGAGGCACAGACCCTCTCCTCCTCCCATCGGATGGATAAGCCGATAAGTGCAGAGGATGCGCAAGAATATTCAGGAAATCAGGACCCTTGGCGTAACACGGCAATTAGAGAAATTTCTGGGCGATGGCCTACGACCCTATAAATATTGCAGCCGTTCAAGGCTCGGGAGTCTTTTGCGGAGGCCACCTGGCTGAGTGCGGTTTGCGAAGTCAAGTGCGGTGAGGGACGGACGACGACGGGAGATTGCGAGACGACGGCGGACGAGGTGTGTGTGGTGTGAATGAACGAGAGGGCGTGAAACCCGATGAGTGAAGTCTACTGTGCACGAGGGCGCTCGGATAACTCTAGAGCATTGCGGACTGGTAGGACCTGGACTAAACTTAGGTGGGGCTGAATAACATGTGATACGGACTTTATTGTAAATATTGGAACTGTCAAATATGGACATGTAATTTGTAAAATAATTGAACATATTTTGATATACTGTCTATTGGAACTGATGTTTATTTAATTATGTTAATTTATTTAAGGTAATAAATTACATTGATTGAAGTCATTATATAAACTTCAAGTGATATCAATTTATTGTAAGATGTTGAATCGATAGAATTTGGTTTGTAGTAGTAGTAAATATGATTAGGAAATTATAATTAACTCTTTTATTTAATTAAAACCTTCATCCCTAATCGAACTTGATTTAGCCTAGTAACTTTGAGAAAATTGTAACACTATTATACACTGGAAAAATAAATAAAACTAAATTTCTCTTGCACGTACCGGAAGCAAGTTACACTTACAGCATGGGAAAATCACAGTACAATTTCACATTAATTTTACACATTAAGTGTAGTGATTTTGCAGTAACTGTTAAGAATAAGTGATTTACAAAAGTAATGAAAAAGTCCTAGAAATTTTATTCAATTTTCCAGTTTTTGTAAGGGATAAATGCCTGACACAAGTAAGGGAAAATTACTATATAAATAATGGAATATTCTCTACACTGCAAGGAAAATTTCTGTGACAAATGTAAGGGAAAATATTATTACATTTAATGAAACGTTAATGTACTTTGCAAGGCAAATTTCTTTGTCAAAAGAATGGGGAAATACCTTCACATGTAATGAAATGTTCTGTACTTTGCAAGGTAGTTTCCTTTGATGAAAGTTAAGAAAAATACCTTCACAGGTATAGTCTGCAATGGAAATTTGCTTGAAAAGAGCAAAGGGAAGATCCCCGACAATTTGATATTACCATTTCTGTAATATAAATATACTTGACAAAATATAGTTAAAAATAACTAGCAGGTAATGCAGTACTCTATCCTCAAGTCAGAAAAAAATTTACTGCATGCTGAGCGTTATCTCCCTGTTATTATATGATACAAATTACAAGGGGGTTTGAATTTTTAACTCCCAGTTGCGTGCTTGCTTTGGAGCCATTGAGTGCCCTGAATGCAGTTATTTGGCACACTTACCTGTTGAACTTCATCAAGTTTTTGCCTTTATTTAAACAGCACCATAATATTGAAGTAAATTTTTATCCAAGATCCTAACACCACAAGTATTTCAATCTACTGACTGACTGAGGAGCGTACATATTTCGGATATGTGAATACCAGTTCTTTATAGGCACTACTTGCATTTTTTTTTAGAACAGTGCAGATTGCAAAGTTGTGATTAAGAATTTATTTGATTGCTACCCATAACTGTATGACACAGAGCATGTTTAAAATGTATCGTGTGAATCTCAGCAGTTAAATGACCATTGGATGTGCATGTGGTCCAAGAATATTGGCAATGAAAATCATTAAGCTCTTTCCCACTGTGCAAGTGTTCTGAAAATTGCAGAGCGGCTTTCCTGTGGGTGCCATACTACCTTTGCCCAATAATGAAAGGCATCTCGTGGGACTGTGTGGACAGTAACCTCCAAGAGTGGAGCTTGTCTAGCTAAGTTGCTGCCAAGACGTTGCCATCTATTTTAAGTGCCTCTATTAAGTTTCATCAATTCAGACACATACTTTTATGGTAAATGAGTGTTTTATTAAGGCTATTCCTTTTGACATGTTTAACCTTTTATTAATGTTGAATGTTACATCCTAACATATATATATATTGTCCCTGCTCTATGAAATACCCACATGGTTGGTCTCCAGTAGGCTGAAAAGTCATTCTCTCAGGTCTCACTGCTATTAGTTTCACCATCCCAGAGAAAAAGAACTACTAAAAAAAATGTAATGGCTTTATTGCATTTTTAAAAATTAAATTGAAAATTATTGCTGACAAAATGACAAAAACCAACGCGTTAGTAGAAATAAATGTACCCTAGACTACAACCTGACAAAAAAAAATTAAATTTATAACGAAATAGTGGAATTCCTGTATTAAAACCACCTGATTCTACCCAACCTTTTTTGGTCCCAATGTCTACTGTATAAGTTTCCCTCTTTTTTACACTTTCCTGCATTTTGCAAAGTTTTTCCCCAGTCACTTGCAATGTGTAAAATGGGGATTTCACTGTATTGAAGTAAAAAAATCATGGGTTTCAGCAATTTGTTGGTTACAAAATACTGCGTGAAAGTTCCATTATGTACTTTGAATTAATATTATACTTTATGTACAATAGTTTACATTATCAAGTGTACATAAATTATTAGGTTTCACATAAGATAGTGGCCACTAGGTTAAGCAGCATGGCAAGCTCACACATTACTCAAATAAATGGAATATACAATCAAGAACAAAGTGTGAGCAGTGGATGGTATATCTTTAACATTTTATGTTTTTAGTGAGTGACGGAGGAAAGAGATTTATGCGGATCTTAACATCCAGGTATTGAGAGCTGATGAGGATAGAGCAAAGTAAGGATGGAGCAACATTGGAATGCAAGGGCGGGGGAAACGGGAGATCCCCGAGAAAACCCGCCGACCAGCGGCATCGTCTGGCATGATTCCCACATGCAAGAATCCGGAAGCGAACCCGCCGGGAATCGAACCCGGTTTGCCTAGGTGGGAGGCGAGTAGTATTTTCACTACACCACCGCGGCCCCTCGACCAGCTGAAGTCGGCGAGGTGATGTCTTGACGCGCCAGGCGACCCTAGGAGCAGGAGGGCACAGAGGCGCGCGATGACGTAAACGTGATTCATTTGGTGGCATCAGCGGTCGCAGGCTCGTGACCGCGAATATGCTGTATCCAGCAGCTCGTGCGAGTTATCGCATCGATCCGTCCTCGGCATTCAACCCTTCCACACACACACACAGACACACACACACACACCTCCGCCCTTCCCCTAACCCGGGCCATCCCGCGAGCTAACAAAGGAGCTTAATTCTGGTTTAATTGAGTTACAGCCTGCCCGTAAAAGGGGAGCAACACGCAAAAAGAAAAATACGTTCGGGTGATGTGAAGGGCGTAACTTGAGGACGCATAGTCTAGAAGACCAGAGCAAAGTAATGATCGGTATATTCGTGTTTGGTGGGCCGCGGTAGCCGTGTGGCTAGCGCGTCTGTCTCCCGTCACAAGGGATCTTGGAGAAATATCGATATAGCGAAATTACGATATCATATCAACGATATGTCGATATAAACCCTCGAAACCAATATTTTTTTTAGGTATCTGAAATAAATATTTTTTTAATGCCCCTTTAATAAGCACTGTTTTAAATTAAAAAATCGAATTTAATAATTTTTATGTGTATTTTGGCAACATGCACCAAAAACAGGCGCCACACCACATCTTTCTGCAATGCCTCGTGTCCTCAATATGTAATATTCTCAGCAATGTACCAAAAATTGATATATTTNACACCACATCTTTCTGCAATGCCTCGTGTCCTCAATATGTAATATTCTCAGCAATGTACCAAAAATTGATATATTTCTTTCGATATATAGTTTAGTATAACGATATTTTTATAAATAACCAATATAAATAATATCGATATTTTTTCCGATATGAAGATTTCTACCCGTCACGACTAAATGGGCTTCACCCCCGGCAGAGCCACGGAATAAATAAGTACACAGAAATGAAATGGCGTGGTTGNACACCACATCTTTCTGCAATGCCTCGTGTCCTCAATATGTAATATTCTCAGCAATGTACCAAAAATTGATATATTTATTTCGATATATAGTTTAGTATAACGATATTTTTATAAATAACCAATATAAATAATATCGATATTTTTTCCGATATGAAGATTTCTACCTGTCACGACTAAATGGGCTTCACCCCCGGCAGAGCCACGGAATAAATAAGTACACAGAAATGAAATGGCGTGGTTGNCGTCACGACTAAATGGGCTTCACCCCCGGCAGAGCCACGGAATAAATAAGTACACAGAAATGAAATGGCGTGGTTGTTCCATTGATGTGGGCGTATCCATTATCTGATTTTCTGCGTGAAGCTCTGCTAACGGGCCTTGTGTCTGATTGGCTACTGCGATCTGCGAAAGGTTCCCTATTGGCTGGGCTGCTGGCTGGCGAATAGGTCGCCAGCTGCTGATTGATGAACGGCAATCCAACATGTTTCTGGCCAGTGACGCCATATTTCTGGCGTGTGCGTGACTGTAGTTCGCACATATGCTGTTGTTTGGCCTCTGTATTCTTTAGTTATCTGTGGCGGGCTCCCGGCGGGTTTACTACTGGTATTCCTATTTCCTCTTCTCGTGCATTCCATCGCCGCCCCATTTAGAATGTCTTTACGTGTCACCCTTCAAGTGTGATAGACGGGTATAGATCCCACCATGAAAGCATGTCCTACGGTCCACATCTGCATATACATTATTATTATTAGACTAATGGCTTCAACAAAGATATTTAGGATTGTGTGTAACAAATCATAAAGTTTCTGATTTAATGAAACGCGGCACAGACAACTGCAATGATTTCTTAAGATAGTAACATTTTCGATGTTAGTAAAATCTGAATTGAATTTATTCTGTTCAAGAGAGACTGGGGTACGTATACAGTTAACATTTACACGCATATTTGATATAATTTAAATTGCAGGAAGCGATTCACACCATGCATCCTGCAGTTCACAAATTCATAGGTGTGCGAGGAGGTGGAGATCTCTTCTGAACAGCACGTTGCAAGGCATCCCAGATATGCTCAATAATGTTCATGTCTGGTGATTTAGGTGGCCAATGGAAGTGTCTAAAGTCAGTAGAGTGTTCCTGGAGCCACTCGGCAGCAACTCTCGACGTGTGGGGTGTCGCATTGTCCTGCTGGAATTGTCCACGTCCGTCGGAATGCACAATGGACATGAATGGGTGCACGTGATCGGACAGGATGCTTACGTATCTGTCACCTGTCAGAGTCGTATTTAGACGTATCAGGGGTCCCATTTCACGCCAAGTGCACACGCTCCATACCATGACAGAGCCTCCACCAGTTTGAACATTCCCCTGTTGACGTGTAGGATCCATGGATTCATGAGGAGGTCTCCATACCCGCACACGTCCATCCGCCCGATACAATTGGAAACGAGACTTGTCAGACCAGGCAACGTGTTTCCAGTCCAATGGCGGTGTTGGCGTGCCCAGGCGAGGCGTAAAGCTTTGTGTCGTTAGTCAACAACACTACACGAGTGGGCCTTCGGCTGCGAAAGCCCATATCAATGATGGTCCGTTGAATATTTCGCACGCTGGCACTTATTGATGCCCCAGCATTGAAATCTGTGCCAATTTGAGAAAGGGTTGCACGTCTGTTACGTTTAATGATTCTCGTCAGTCGTCGTTTGTCCCGTTCGTTCACGATCTTTTTCCGGCCGCAGCGATGTCGAAGATTTGATGTTTTACCGGATTCCCGATATTCACGGTACACTTTTGAAATGGTCGTACGTGAAAATCAAAATTTTATCGCTACCTCTGAAATGCTATGTCCCACCTCTCGTGCGCCGACTATATACCACGTCCAAACTTACTTAAATATTGATAATCTGCCATTGTAGCAGCAGTAACCGATCTAGCAACTTTGCCAGACGCTTGTTGTCTTATATAGGTGCTGCCGACCGCATCGCGTTACTATGATTGTTTCCATGCCTGTGTTATATGCATACGCACGCCTATACCAGTTTTTCTGGCTCACCAGTGCATATGTGTAGCACATTTATCTTCAGCCGTCACTATTTACTTATACCCTATTAAATATTTTTGGTGAGAAAAAAATAATGAAAACGGTATAAGAAATATTTTTAGGGGTTTACTGTGTTTTTAAACGGACCGCCTCCCCTCTATCAATGTCTTTAAATTGACCCCCCCCTTTTTTTTTCTCGTCCAACATTTTTTATTATTGTTTTTTTCTAGCTTGTTTATGTTTTTAGAAACGAAAAGTCCTATAGTACCTCTCTACCCAACTATCTGTTCACCTTACACAGCAGTACACATAACGATTGAACTTCAAACTGGTATTTACGTCGCAATAATGATTTTGTCGAATTTTGGCAGGTTTTGAATTTTAACGTAATTATGAGAGCGTAGTTCAGTCGGTATGTGTGTACTGCTGTGTAAGGTCAACAGTTAGTTCGGTAGAGACGTACTTTCGGTATGTTCTCTTCTAAAAACATAAACAAGCAAGAGAAACCAAAAATCCAGTATGGCGGGGGAAGATTTCCTTTAAAAGTACATGGCCACAACCCCCCCTTTTTTTTTCACAAGGCTTTCAAGGCACAGCGATACGGTCGACAATAACCCGCATGACCAGCGCCCCGTCGCTCTTACGTGCAAGGCGCTGGTCCTGCGTGTAGAGCTTCCTGTTTCGCTTTCCTGTGCAAATGAGATGTGTAACAGTGGGATTTTACTATATGCGATGAAAGTCCATAGATTAAACAACGACTGTACCGTTTTATTTTTCTCCAACCTATCAAGGAAACCGCAGGAAAGCTCCAAAAATGTGATTTTTTAAAATAATGTTCATGATTTTTTCTGTTAGGATAAATTAAATATAAAAAAAAACTGTATGGGCTTTGATAATTTTTTTTATCTCTTCTGTCAAAAAGTCGTATTCCCAGGACCTATATTTGCTTAGATACGCGCAAACAACGAATATACGGAAATTATGCTCGTACTACTAACTCTTAACGGAAAGGAGAAAATAATAAAGTGGGCTTACATGGCGTGTAGTAATATTCTATTGTTAGAGATCTGATTCGAGAGAAATTCAGCTTCCCGGGATGCATATTGCTGTCTTCGGATAACCTTTCGCAATATTTCCTTATAAACATAGGTGACCTTGGGGCGTTAAAAAATAATTTGACTCGGGATTCCCCTTAACGGTCCCTCCTGCCTGCATCGTTTTTCTCCTTTTTTGGCCGATAAGCGCGGTAGCTATAAGGGTTACATTTGCACGCGCTACAAGAGCACCATCGCCATTACGCGCAGGGCTCTGAACTGGTGTGCAGTGTTCTCGGAGTGCTGCGTCTACCCACGGGACTTTTAGCGGTGAGCCTATCATTTTATTGATGAAAAGTTTATATCTATAGCAAAGATAAATACAGGCTCCTATCCTATTATGTTTTAAGATATGGCTGTCTGATACCGCCATTTTTAACTACATCGGAGGGCTCCAAAGCAATATTTACATCATGCGTGGTAACTAAAATACCATTACTTCCTCGTCTGGGGTATGTTGTCTTTTCACTTGGGGGCACGTTTAATAGTTTATTCAACAAAACCAGGATCACAAACACTCTGAAACGCAGTTCAAACCCCAGGCAGGCGGAGCGCAGAAGGGCAATAGTATCCATTCCATTTTAGGTTTTTCTTACATATCTTTGTAATGATAATTTATGTCCAGCCAAAAAAAATCAAAGCTAGACATGACATCGAGGACTACTCAACGAATTTTTTTTTAATTTGTACGATTTCAATTATACTTGTGTTTTCCCATGTGGGATTGACAATATTAAATAATTTGGTAATATTTGTTTCCGCTACAGACGTGAAACTAATCATGAGAGACCCGGAAATTTCTCACATTCATTCGGCAACAAGCTTGACTCCAAAATCCATTGTGCTTACGACCATCAGTTAGAAGTTCATTGGATGTTGCTCCAGTTGAACCCCAGACCAGGTAGCACTGGATTCACTTATTATTTTCTTCGCATGTTCGTTATTGGCTGAAAGTCGTTCAGGGCATAACAAACTACGATCCAATGGAAGTACAAACACGTATATACGTGTGAATGCAGTTTAACTTGTCCGGGTCTCTACTAATCATGTAAGAAAAAAAAGTTGAATATCGAAGTAACTATGTCTCAACTAGCTTGGTTTTGAGCGTACTTTCCGAAGGAAGGAAAGGTTTACGAGATATCTTCCCTGTCTGTATGGATGTGTATGTGTGTGCGTCTGTGCGTGGCTCTGTGCGATTGTCTCCACCTTCAATGTATAAACGCGTGAACCGAATTTTACCAAATTCGGCACACATATAGTACTAAGAAAGGCTACCTGTTACTTATAATTTTCAACCACGCCCGGCTCTTACTTTCAAAATGGCGGTCATTTTAAATTTGAGGTGAAATGTTATCTCTGGAATATTTCGTTCGATTTAAATCAAATTATGTATGCTCGCAGAGCATCGAGTAATCATTAAATTTTGAAATATATATTTATGTTAATCCGCTATTTTGGAAGATAGCGTAAATGAAAAAATAAAGATTTTACATTTTATCTTGAAAACTATTACTTAAATGCTCTCAAAATCTGGCACATAAGTATAACTATTATAGGGTAAATATACTAAAGTGATTAAACTTGATTAGGTACTTATTTCCAAAATGGTGGCCATACAAATATGTCAAGTTTATGTGGCATAACTATCATAGAGTTTGACCTATTTCAACCAAATTTTGTTCGCGGGCAGTATCTATTACAAGCATCATATGAGCCAAAAAATACCACTTTATCCGCCATTTTGTTAAATAGCACTACATGAATTAATGAAGTTTGTGTGTAATATCCCGGTAAACAATTGACCTATTCCTACCAAATATGGCAAACAAGAAGTTCTGTGATAGGTTATGTTAACTGGCATATTATAGTTATGTCAGACACTTGTATTTTCAAAATGGAGGTCATATAATTTTTTAAGCTCAGAATCCATAAAACTTGTCTATACAATACAGCTTTTATGCCGTATCTCGGGAAACAATCAGCCTATTTATTTCAGTTTTAGCGAAGAAGTTGTACTGTGGTATGCCATATTAATTTGTATGTTTTAAGTGTGTATGTCTCTAATTTTCTGAATGGCGCCTATACAAACATTTTAGCTTTGTGTGCTATATCAATCAATGTATGTAACATGTTTAAATTTAACTGTGTATATTGTATCTATTACAATTGTGGAACGTGCTAATACATACACTCTTTGTCCTCCGTTTATGAAGATCGTCACATGAATAATGGAGGTGCCATATCTTTACGATCAATAAACCGATTCATACCAAAATTTGACGCTAGTATTGCTACAGTAGGATAAGTAAATTAACATGTGCTATGTGCGGCAAGCATGTTTTAATAGGGTTTATATAAATAATTTGTATTAATTTGTTATATCTATGAAACTTTTCAACGAAATGCAACAAAAATTTGTATGCAAATAATATTAATTAGATGCATAATTTATGCATAGAAATCCTCTTTTGCAGATTATTTTGCAAAATAGTGTCAGGTTAGTAAATTGAACATTTTGCTATATTCCCGGAATAATTCAAGTAATTTCCACAAAATATTGCACACCTACAGAAGGCCATGTAAAGTTGCATGATTTAAATGGAGTCAGTCACTTATTTTCAAAATGACCATATAAATATTTTGATATGTTTGCCATATCTATTTGACATTTTAACCAAATTCAACCAAACGTTTATGCTGACAGTATCTATTAAACTCATCGTGTAAAGAACATGTTTTTAGGCAGTTTTGTAAGATATCACCTATTAAGAAAATACAGTTTTAACTCTTTATCTCAGGTACCAATCAACCTATTCCCACAAAATTTTTCACACAATTAGCGTTATGGTAGGCCATGTAAACTTGTGTGATTCTAGTGGCTCAGGCACTTATTTTTTAAATGATGGCCGTGTAAATATTTCAGGTTAGTGTCCCCTATCATTCAAAACATTAGACTGATTACATCCGAAGTTGATGCTCCGAATCCTATCTGTGTGATGCATTTGATTGCAAGCTAGATTAATATTACGGGTATTTCTGGATTAGAATCCCGTGTAAATCGCTCGTGTATTTTAATTGTCTCGATAATGTTTCACATGTTCCTGGTTTCATCTCTAATGGTATTGCTGTCAATCAGACGTCAACGCCTTCCTACCATCTATACTCCTGAGAACCTCACTAAAATTTATTTTCACCCATCTAGAGGAAAGTAGGCTCATTAGTTATCAGTAACTTCTTGTTAAATATTAACTCTGAAAATTAAGCTATGGATGGAAATGCGTAAATTCAAGATTTCAAAGATACGTCCCGCTTAACGGCGAGTATCGTCCACGTAGAGGTACTACGACGCTCATTTTATCT
>NQII01002091.1:213964-324982 GCA_002778355.1 Clitarchus hookeri | reverse complement strand
CCTTGGCTAATTGAAGAACTTTCGAAAGCCACGCTTTACTTGCTCTCTTTCTGCCCGCACACTAAAGGTGACCTAGACCGATATGATCGTCTTCCGCGCATGTACCCCAACATTGACCTACTCCACACCAGTGGCGTGTGGTGAACTGTTTGTTGCAAGGTAAGCTGCGTTGTGCTCTGTGCTACACCTAGTCGTTTGCTAGTTTACACATCGGCCACTTAAACTTAGTAGTGCAGTTGACGCCACAGCACGTGTGGAATGGATGCCTCGCCTCTCTCTCGTGAGTGGCCGCAGTACATTCAGTTTCTCCCGGCTCCGCTCTGGTTACTGGCTCCTGCTGCGTGCGCGCACTTCATCACACGTCACTGGCACACACCAATTTACAACTGTCAAAGTCACATGGTCAACACTGATGAACGTGATCATTTGTGTCTAAACTTTCCAAATAGAAGCCCTTTTCAAGTATAAAATTCTCTTTACCAATTTGCATGTAATGTAATTGAACTACAAATTGGTTAGAGAAAGTATACAAACATCTCAAAGCACTTTCTTAAGCAGTATTATAACTTAATTTCCTCTCAGCTCAATGTTGGGACACGGAGAATTGTTTTTACGCAGCTGGCCTGATCACTCTACCCCATATTCGCTCCACGTTTCCGCCCAAACAATATCTTTACAGTCCATGGCTGTGTCTCCTCGCCGTAGTGAAGTTGATATCGGGAAAAATATCGATATTATTGATATTGGTTATTTATAAATGTATCGTTTTACAAAACGATACATCTAAAGGAAAAATATCGATTTTCGGTACATCGGAATCCGATATTGTATGTATTAAAGACTTGATAATTGTAACATTGCTTGGAATATTACATATAGAGGTCACGGGGCATTGCAGAAAGATGTGGCGTGGCGCCTTTTTTCGTGCATGTTGCCAAAGTAAACAGTAAGTTATTAATTAAATTTTTGTATTTAAAACAGAGCTTATTAAAATAGCATTACAAAGTATTTGTTTCCGATACATGTGCAAATTTATTGATTTCGTTAAAATATTGGTGAAATATATGGATATTTTTTCAACATCCCTACCTCGCCGTTCGGGCTGCTCCCGGTGTTTGTCTTGCGAATTTCGTAGGACAGTTGCTTTTGTTGCCACTTTTAATTATGTTGCTATCCTATTATATATTGGTTTATATTACTGTTTGTGGTTTCCTGTTATTCAGTTTTCCGTTTTACACCATACGCAGAGACGTGAAAAATTCGCGGAATCGTTGAAGAAAAAGTTAAACTTTAAAGACCTTAACGTTTGTATTGCTTTTGCGATTGGCTTGGCCCACGACTTATTATACACCTCCTTGAAGAACTCTGCGCCAATTAAAAAACAGGCAACGAAATGTAGGCGCAATCACGGCCTCTCACTGAGGAAGCAAGCAACCAACGAGCAGTTGACATCTGCTTAATGCATCAACGTAAGATGGAGTCTAGCCTACTACAAGTCAATGGACTAGCGAGTTTTTCCTGTCCCTAGCCATATGGTTATGTATAGTACTATCCCATGTTATAGGCAGGCCACCCGTAATGTCCTATGGCTAGAGACCTGAAAAATTCTCTGATTCATTTTGTGACAAGCTAGAATTCAAAACACGTGTGTTTATATAACTTCAGCCATTGGACCACACGATGTTTGACACCACCACTGTGGCAGCAGACATCCAATGTGCAGTGGACATCGGCATATTTGTACATAAGACTGTGGAGTTCAGCCTGCAGGTCGTTGAACTCGCGAATTTTTCAGGTCTCTACATATGGCATACGAGCAGTTTTCATTTGGTTATTGACCACGGATCTTTGTCGGGAAACAGTTCCTGACCTGACTTGGCCAATCAGAGTTAGGTAACTCCGACATTGGAGTGGCCGTGATTCGCAGGTACAAACCTGCAATGCGTGACAGTTAAAAATCATCCAATCACGAAAGTGGATCGAAAGTGGATCTGAGCTCTAGTGTTTTGGAGTACAAGAAGTCCTGAAATCTTTTTCGCGAAAAAACAGGTGGCCCTATTATAGGCTATTCGCGGTAAAGTAAGCACGTTTGGAATCAATCTTTGAAAAAATTCACTGCCTGTTAACTAAATAGATGATACTGCACGCACTGGCATTGTAGCTGCCTGTTAAGTTGCCAGCAAATCAAGGAAAATAGTTCCCAGTATTGACGCTGTTCTGCGAGTGTAATGTTTACATAAATGGCAGATCCTGTTGGTGCTCTTCTGCTTTGTACAAATATGAATACGAAATGGCATATTATTTAAACATTTAAGTTATCAGCGAGTTTTACGTTCTCACTTGAGTGATGCATGAACAAAGTGACTAGATTCATGATAATGTAACATTTATATATGGCGGAAAGATACAAACTGGGGAGTAAAGTAGCTTAAGCAGGGCTTTAAAAAATGCCCAATTAACCGTGAACAGCCGTTTAATTACTTAATTATATTAATTACTTAATATAATAACTTAATTTTTTCTAAACTAGAGGCAAACTCATTTAATTGTGATAAAATATCTGCTACGAAAATTACCGTAAAACATAAATAAACTACACTTTAAAAAATCTATTCAAACTTTTGTATTAAAAGTTTTTTTTAAGCTATTTTGAACAATTTGTGCTGGAAATGGCAAGCCTTTTTGTAAACCCGCGTGTAAGCATTAACGTTTCTTTCGACATATTAACTACTGCCATATGAATACCAATAATTAGGGGCACCTGTTATTCGCGAAAAAAAATCCAGGACAAGTTTGGTTCCAAAACTCTTTAGTTCAGAATCACATCAGTAATTGGATCTTTTGAATTGCTACGCGTTTTATCTGTCTGCCGCGAATCACGGACGGTCAGTATCGGAGAAACTTAATTCGGACTGGCTCACTCATGTAGAAGTCAGCCAAAGGAAGGCTGCAAATGTGCTTGTAGGATACCGAAGCTTAGCTTTCGCGTGAATCTTTTCGCGAAAAACCGGAAAACTTCGCGAATTCATTTGAGGGCAAGCTAGACTTCTAACACGAATATGTTTCAATTACTTTTGTAGTTGTATCTAAATTTTTTAAGACACGCCCTGAGGGCCTGTGTAGCAATAGTGGCAAATAAGGGAATAGTGTATTATTTGGTATGCCACCTTGTCCGGATAGTAAAATATGGTGCCGCGGTGATGTAGTGGCTAGATCTCTCGCTCCTTACCAAAGCGAACCTGGTTCGATTCCCGGCGGGGTCGCTCCTAGATTTTCACACGTGGGAATCGTGCCGAATGATGCCGCTGATTGGTAGGTTTTCTCGGGGATTTCTGGTACCGCCCGCCCTTTCATTCCGGCGTTGCTCCATACACACCTAAATCACCCTCATCGGCTGTCAAGATCTCTCCACCCCACTATCCACGTTGTTTTGACAGTACTATCGGCAGCACAGCAGATGGAACGCGGAGAATGGTTAATGCGCAGCTCGCATGGTCATTCCCTCTGATTTCCCGTTTACTATTCATCTACTATGCCAGATTTGCTTAAAATGCAAAACCGCTCATTCAGCTCGTTATAGTTTTTTTTCTCAGTATATTTGCTGAACTCTAATGGAAATTTTCACTTATTCATATTATGGAAAATATAAAATAAATAGAAACACTAAAATACAGATTTGGGAACTTAAATATGCATTTTAACTCTTCCTCTCTCAACACACACTAAGCGTATACAGTGGTATGGTAAATTTCCGAATAATTTCTTAGAGTGTAGCATTATTTGGTAAATTAGCGAACTGCTTCTTAGTGTTAACTTTTTTCAGTATGGTCGCTGTTGTGTAGACTTAAGTATTGCGACCCTACTGCCTTGTGGTTAAGATATTGTAACGCAGCCTTGGTGGTGTGGTGACAAAGGTCGTTGCTTCTGTGTGCAGGTGGCTGTCAGTTCCCGAGCCAGTGGTCCGGACGCTGGTTCCAGTCCGGCGTGCTGCACCTCATCTCCATCAACACGAGCGTCATGGAGACGAAGGGCCAGTGCGTCGAGAACCTCAACGACAAGTACGTCATCGAAGACAAGTGAGTACCGCAACCCTTACCTTGCTTCGTCTGCATGACCCCTGTGGGATGCTGGAACTGTGTATCTCCACACAACGCTTACCATGCGTAGCGACAGGAAAATTTCGTGTTTTAAACTACCTGCGCACTCAGAAAAATTATATTGTTGTAGGAACCATAGACTAAAGATGAGGTGGACTGCTTATTCGTCTTCTGCGCATGTACCCAACATTGACCTACTCCAAAGGAACACAACTGCCAAAGTCACATGGTCAACGCTGATGAACGTGTTTGTTTATATTTTAATTTTTAAATGACAAGCACTATTATATTAATAAAATACTTCTACCAATTTGAATTTAATCTAAGTGCATTAAAAATGGTCAGTTAAAGTAAAAAAAATCTCAAAGCACTTGTTTACAAAACATTATTCTAACCTCAGATTCAATCCACGCTGTTTTTGCTAGTCGTATAGGCAGAAAAGCAGTTCAATGTTGGGACACGGAGATTTGTTTTGCGCAGCCAGCGAGATCGGTTTACCTCATCTTTAGTCTATGGTAGGAACCATCCAGACTGTTAAAATATGAACAGCTTTCTGGTGGGCTGTAGTTACCATATAAATATTGTTAACGCTGATAGTAATATCAACATAACTGTTTGTTGTAAGTAGTTATAGAATGCCGATGCTAGCCCGGGTCCTGGCACACCATAGATTTTAACCATACGTTTTCAACCCACTTTTAAAAACTAATGGGTTAAAAATAGCCATACGTTTTCAACCCACTTAAAAAAACTAATGGGTTAAGCATAGCCATACGTTTTAAACCCACTTTTAAAAACTAATGGGTTAAACATAACCATACATGTTCAACCTGCTTCTAAAATTAATTGTTTGAAAATAACCATAACTTATGAAAATGCTGATACGAGTGCAGCACAAAAATAATTACTAGTGAGACATTTTTTTCATTTAAAGAAATGAAAATGTATAATAAACAACATAACATGGATCAGTTACTAAATGCATTAAACAGCACCCGCCATTTTATGAAACTTTCCGACCTCACAATAGGGCAGTCCTACCCGATAAACCACGCTGAAATAAATGAAACCAAGTACGGTCCCAAAGTGGTAGTTACTTCAGGAAATTTTAAGGTGACCCTACCAGACAGATATGTATACATTTTCAGTACAAAACTGATAAGTAATGTCAATCGAGGAGGCACAAGTCTTGTGTATAAAGGATTGAAAAAATATGGTGACTCACAAAGGCATTCTATTCTGTTTGTAAAAGAGTAAATTCACGTATTAGTATAATTAGACATCAGTTTTAATGATTGTGAAACCATTAAAACTCAATTACCGCTCTGACTTCGTGCAACATAGTCTATTATCTTAAAAGAAAAAATTGCAAAAGGACCTTTTTTTTTATTATTATTACGGCCTAATTTTGACGCCAATAAAACTCCGTTTTTTCGGAGAACTCCCACACCTCACCACTCGGCCGGCCTTTTTTTTTTTCTTTAGTGGTGAGGTGAAGGAGTTTTTTTTTTAAGTTCTAGTACCTCCTCTCAGATGGCGTGGCGCCTAACACCATCCGAGATTACCCAGCTATACATCTGATACAATACTTGTATACTGTAGAGAGTATTTTTCTATGGGCTTTAAGAGGTACTATATATTTACATCTACTACTCCTAGNCTATGGGCTTTAAGAGGTACTATATATTTACATCTACTACTCCTAGACATTAGCTAATAGTATGAGTATTATTAGCTCAAATTTGGAACGACTCGGTTGATAAACATACAGTGTGGACGCGGGCGCCTCACATCTACACTGTAAATTTATCTGCTTAGTCCGGGATTTGAACCCACGAACCTTGCGTTAAGAGTCGAACATCTTACCACTGAGCTAACTGGCAAGACGCTAGCTCAAGGTCTGTCATACAGTTCATATAGAGAGTCCCGTCGAATGGTTTAATAAACGAAGGCTAGAGCGCGCGAACGTTCAAGGCCAGAGTGCGCGGACATCAGCTACAGGCGAGTTCGGATATTGCGTCACTGATTGCGCAAGCGCGGCGGCTGCAGATAACCAGTCGGAGCGAGCTCTTATGAGGAAAACCTGTCTCTACACCAACAGGAAACAGGCTGTGTTTACTAGTCAGATACAGATGATGCAGTACGAAGGCATTTATCAACGCCTCTGACCTATGTACTTTAGTTTTTAAATTTAATGGTTATATAACCATTAAATTTAATTTAAGCATAAAAACTTTAATTGCTATTTAAGCCACTAAAGTTATTATATGAGTACTTCCAACTTAAAATACCATTATTTTCTTAACCTTTTAATTTCTTATGCTTAAATTAAGCACAAAAATAAGTATCTACGGTCTCATCTCTAATACCACAGTTCTTTCTGATGAATCAAAATTTATTAATTTATCTTTGTCATCCTTAATTTCAACTATTATTTCCTTTACTTTAGTTGTTTGCACTGGAAAAAACAACGGGTAGGCTGGCTCGTAAAAGATAGTTTCACCAAATCCAAATGTCGTCCTTGGTTTAAATGTAGCAAATATGCTAGTTTCTCTGTGGTTATATTCATCATGTTTTAATATCATCCCATTAGCTATATTACAGTGTATATTTATTGTTTCAAAGGGAACAAATTTTGGGATTGTATTTCCAAAATGGTACTCATTTGATTTCAGGATTTTATTTTCTGTGAAACCCAAAAGTTCTCCTATCGAACCCCATTTTCCAAACTGTAAATCAAACACACATTTTACTTTCACCCTGTTTGTTGTCTTATCCAACTCGAGGGATATGCTATTATTTTCTCCCCCACCCATTGGAACTACTTCAAATGGGGGAATTGTCTTTATAGTTTTTACAAGATCTTTTAAACTATATTGGCCAACTGGAATTTCAACTGATGTTTCCATACCACCCAGGTTTTTAAAATAGAGTCTATTTTTCACAGGGGTAATGTTAGGCGTTAGGTATGCAGTATAGAACTGAACTAAAGCCACTGAGTGCTCCTCTATCTCTAAAGGATAATGCAGTCTTTTCTTTAACACTGATTTGTTATCTGTTAGCTTGAATACTTTACTCATTTATTAAAAAAAAAAAATCTATTAAATAAATGAACAATCCAAGAAACATGAAACAGGTAGACTGGGATATTAAAATAAGAATACCAGACAAAACTGTATTGACAAAACGACATGGAGAATTAATGCCTAATAATATTAGATGTTTGATAGTGGGCTCTAGTAACTGCGGAAAAACAACTCTTATGATAGATAATTTTATATATTCCCCAGGATGGTTGGACTTTGGTACTTTATATGTGTGTTCAAAAAGTCTGAACCAACCTAAATATATTGCTTTAAAGGAAGATACAGAGGTAGCAGCAAAATTAATATCTGAACCAATAGCATACTTTTTCCCTACAAATGAAGAAATGGTTACCGTGGATGAATGTTGTAATGATTCTGTTGTGGTTTTTGATGATGTCATACTTGAAAATCAGGACAAAGTAAGAGATTTCTTCACTCGCGGTAGGCACAAAGACATTGATTGTTTCTATTTAGCTCAGACATACTCAAAAGTGCCTAAACAGCTTATAAGAGACAATGCCAATTTTCTTTGCATATTCAGACAAGATGATACAAATCTTAAACATATTCATAGCGATTTCGTTGGTGGCGATATCCCATTTGAGAAATTTAGGGAGACTTGTTCAAAATGTTGGGATAAGGAATATGGTTTTGTTACAATAGACACGACTCGTAAGTTGAATAATGGTAAGTATCGTAATAAAATTAAAGACTTTTTAAATCCTTAGATTATTACCGCATTTTTCTTTGCTTTTAATGGAAAAATTTCCATTAAAAACTAACAGACTCTGCTCTTTTTTTAAATGTATTTATATACCATAACTATTTCAAAAAACACAACTGTGCCTTCAGGTACACTGAAAGCTTTTGGAATTTTAAAAAATATCTTATCATCAATCGCGACATCGAAAGGTTTATGTATGGCGATGCTTTTTAAATTATGGTATAATTTGATAATTCCTTTATAATCCTCTGGTTTCATTATTATCTCAATTACTCTTCCACTTCTCATAAAAAGGTATTGTGTTTGATTATTACCCAGGTAAAATAATTTGTCCTTTGAACTGTATTTCCCGACTAAACGAATAATGTCAATTCTGTTAGACTGATAGTACTCTAAATTGACCGCATCATTAGGAGCAATAGGATTTCCCACGTTTCTAAGCCTTTTGTTTTCAAAATCTATATTATTATCTTCTTCCAAGTAGGTAAGAAAGGCTTTATCCAAGGATCTTTTATTTCTTGTCAGTGTGGTTATAAAGTCACTGAACTGTGGGTGGGAAACAAAATCATTAGGATTGATCTTCTCAGTAGTTGTACCATTATCCCGGTGATCTTTAATTTGATCTTCAATCCAAGAGGTCATTAATGCATTTCCACATATATCCATCGTTTATTAATAATAAAATAATTTTTGGAAATTTAAAATTATGTGAAAAGTGATTTAGCACAATGACACACAAATGGCCACAAATTACTTGGTGGAAATTTTGAATTCTGCTATCGTTATAAATAATATTACCACCGAGATACGCAATCAATTCCCGGGGTGGATCTCCACCAAATGAGTCGAAAAAATATTTTTTATTGGATTCTTTCCAGTAGCATACCCAGTGTGTTCCAGAGTTTTTTGAAACATCTAGGTTAACAATCCCACATTCCTTATCGAGTGGCGTGTTAGGCAGCTTATCAATCATAAATACACCTCGAAAATTTTTAATGTTTAATTTTTTAACCATTATATCAATATCAAAGTTACTGAGTGGAGTTACTTCTTTTTTTTGGCATTCTTCACGCCCTTACCTTGTTTTTCCATGGCTAAATTATGTCTATTTTGTTCTTCCAATTCCTGGTCTCTCTTCTTAGCATTAATTACTGATGTAGCGATAGATGAAGCACCTCCTGCCAATGCCCCTAGAGCTCCCAATGCTGCAAAAATCAAAGGTAAAAATCCACCCTTGTGAGATGTCAAACCATTTCCAGCCTTCATTTCCTTAGACATTTTCTTAAGTTGTGGAGTTGAGATTGTGATAGTCATACTTTTGCCTTCCTTCAATTTCTTGTTTTTGCGTTCCAGTTGGTCTTTCGTCAGGAAAGAATCAATATTCAAACCCTCCAGCTCCTCGCTAGAAACTTGAAATGCGATGTTTTTTACTTTCATTTATTATACCTAATATTTTTAAAATTTTATTTTAATTCCCCAGCCCAGCTTACGTTTAATATGCATTGCAGATCCAGTAACACGAGCCCACAATCTCTCATTGAGATCAGCATCCGGACTTAACAATCTTTTGAATGCCTTCTTTTCCAGTTCCTTATCAGCTACGTGTCTTTCAGATAGATCTTTATGGTGATGATAAGCTATATCATGCTCCATTGCAGCTTCATCTAATGGATTAACAGGTTTATCACCTCTCTCAAGTCTCTCTTTTAGTCTGGTACCTGGGCCTAGGAATTTATAGCCTGGTGCATGCAACTCAAAAGGTAGAGAATTTATTATATTATTGAGTAACCCCTTCCCATGATGCTCAGACTCCCAGAAAGAAGGGGGTATTGTGTTCAACATTCGTATCAGGTATGGTATACCTTTTGGATTATTCACAACAAAGTCACTAAACTTGCTGTTGAGCATATCCATTATTCCGACCTTCTCATTGTAATAGTTATCATTTCCAGCGTTCTCTTCGCCATAAATAACGAGAAGCCTATCAATGAGCTTCCTAACATCATCCATCCATATATATTCTTTGGGATAGCCTGTATATGTCTTTATACCTGTTCCTGTACGAGGGGAGTTGCGGTTTTTCTTTATCATATCGTACACTGGTCTAACGATAGTTTTCCATTTACCGCCCTTGCTTGATTTTGGTGTTCCCGAGTTGGGGTCATTCTTTTGAAAAACTGCATTTAAATCTGTTAGGATATGACTATAGTTTTCATAGTCAGTTGCAGTGTAGTCACTTTCTGATACATCCTTACGAGTTAGCAATTTCAGCAAACCATCAGTTCCAATGTATGTTCGATCTTTTACAGTAAGTCGGTCATTGTTGAATATTACTTCGCTATCGCCAATATACCTTTTGCTTCCATCAGGCCTTAGTCCAAAAACATGGTCATCGCAGTTATTTAAGAATTCAGTCACTTTCTCTCCAATAAATGTTGTTCTATAGTTAGTTAACGGTACAATATCGTTTTTCAAACGCTCCAACGCCTCAACGCCATCGTCATAGCGTTCAACGCCATCGTCATAGCGTTCAACGCCATCGTCATCGGTGTCTGCTTTACCAAACAGTTTCCTCTCAAATGAAGTTTCCGTAGGCGTTCGTGGGTAGTCCAAATTCTTTACAGCAAATGGAACAAGTTCCTTGATTAGGTTCTTATTCTCGTTTGTTACGTGCTCAACTTTTTGTCCCAAGTCCTTTATCGCATCTATCAAAGGTTGTTCCTGTCTTTTATTTTTATCGTACTCGTCTTTATGTAGTTTCCGGAAGGCTTTAAACTTTTCAATTAGTTGTTTTCGTCTCTCTATATTAATTTTAGCTTGTTCTTCGGTAATCATTTATTATTTATTAAATAAAAATGAATATTGATAACTTAAATGTATACTATCTCAAGTGTAGGAAGCATACACTAAGTGATAATGTTTCATATGAACTTACAAAGAATGCAAGAATTAAATGTGTTTGTAGATGTTGTGGTGCCAATAAGTCCGTGTTCACTGGTGGGAGCATAAAAGACGATATTGCAAATGAAATTCATAAACCAATGCGAAAAAATTTCCCCAGGAGGGCTGTTCTATCTTTCGGCATCGACGATCTCTGGCAGGCTGACTTGGTTGAGATGGACTCTGGATCATTAAAAGGTATACACAGTCTTAACAAGGGGTTTAAGTATATGCTGACCGTGATTGATGTTTTTTCCAAGTATGCATGGACAATACCTGTCAAAGATAAAACAGGTGAAAATGTTACTTTAGCATTTAAAACTATTTTGAATGGCCGCAGTCCTATGCATTTACAAACAGACGAAGGGAAAGAATTTTACAATAAATCATTTAAGACGTTAATGGTCAATAACAACATAACACACTATTCAACATACAGCGGAAAGAAAGCCAGTGTCGTAGAAAGATTTAATAGAACATTGAAGGAGAAAATGTGGAAGATATTTACTGTGCAGGGAAGCTATAAATGGGTGGATATATTGCCTAAATTAATAAGTGAATACAACAACACTGTTCACAGCACAATCAGGATGAAACCTGCCAATGTAAGTGCTAAGAATGAAAGGTCTATTCTAATCAACATGTATGGTGGAGAAAGAAAAATGGCTAAAGCACGGTTTGCTATAGGAGATAAAGTCCGTATAAGTAAAAGTAAAGGCCTGTTTGAAAAGGGGTATACACCAAACTGGTCCACTGAAGTATTTAAGGTATGTGAAGTATTGTACACGCACCCCATAACATACAGAATAAAAGATTTGAAAAGTGAGTCCATCAAGGGCATATTTAAGGAACCAGAGCTGCTTAAGACCCAGTATGATCAAGACTACTTAGTAGAGAAAGTTTTACAAAGGAAAGGAAATAAGCTGCTTGTTAAATGGTTGGGTTTTGATAGTAGTCATAATTCTTGGGTTAATAAGGGAAGTGTAGTTGTTTAAAAAAACTAAATTTTTTTTCTATATAATAAATGAGTATACAAAAAATTGAAAGCTATGAACGTCAGTCGTTTCCACCAAACGACCAGACAAAAAACAATTTAAATGAATACAACAAACGCATTGTGTTTGATATTCCTGTTGGCGATGCATTTACACATCCGAATGAGGCTTATGTGTACCAACAGTATAAGCTAACTAAAAGAGATGCGGGTTATGAACATGAAAAAACTTCAACTATTGACCTTTGTGAGAATTTCTTCCCATTCCAGTTCTCAAGAGTAGAGATCTCTAAGCATGGCAATATCATTGAAAGTATTGTCAATCCTGGCATCACTTCGACTATGATGCATGCATTGCTTAGCTCAGAATCGGAATCATCGTACTTGCAACTAGCAGGGGTAGAAAAAGGCAAATATTTTAAGGCAGATGGATATAATGAACTTGTCTATCCATTAAGATATTTGTTTGGGTTTATGAGGGATTGTAATGAAATATTCTGGAAAGGCGGGTACAAGATTACATTCATTCGAAATTCTCATGATGATGTTTCTATTTACAGAAGGCCTAAAACACAATCAGGAGCTGGTGATATTATTCCAGATGCTGGTAAAATTGTTATTGAGAAAATGGAAATCCTGTGGCCAATTTTTGAATACGAACCTAATTATGGAGACGATATTAAAGCAAAACTATACAAACAACACAAAATTCCCATCGGTTTCAATTATTGGCAATGTCTTGAAAAACCTGTACCTACTGGTGCAAACTCATTCCAGTTTGATATAAAGGATCAGTTCAATTCAATCCAATTCGATATGCTTGACTTTGTCATTGTTGGCTTTCAGCTAAATAGAAAAGAAAATGGTGATCAAGACAAACATGGTTCAATTTTTGACCATAGTCATGTTAAAAATATTTCTATTAAGAATGGAAGGAATGAAGTGTTCCCTAAAGAGAATTGGAACCTGGATATCGAGGATAAAATTTTCGATAAGATGTACATTGCCTACAATGATTTTAGAAATTCAAAGACTAAGCTAGATACTCCTTACCGTAACAATGAACTATATTATAACCCTGATGCTTTTGTTTCTAGGAGACCATTGTATATTATTGATTGTTCTTACAGAAAAACCTCTATTGTAAAGGATAGAACTAATCTGAAACTTACAGTTGATTTTAATAAGCCAATCGAAGCTACAACTATTTGCAATGTGGTGCTAATAAGCCAAAGAAACCTAATTTATGATGTTAAAAGTGAAAGAATCACTGAAGCTAACTAGTGCGCAAACATGTATGGTTATTAATTTTTAATGGGTCATTTCCCATTAAAAACTTTTATTTTAAAGATTCAATAATTAAAAACAAAATATTAATGAGATACATAAATACAGCGTCAGTCCATGCAGTCTGACAAACATTATGAAGGTGGTGATCGTATATATATTTCATAGTCTCACTCCTTTTCAATTTTGTAGTGCCCCCATGGTAGTGTATTAATACCATCTTTAAGAATAAATCTTTTGTCATCATCGGAACTTAATGCTTTTTTTCTCAACTCTATTGTAAACAGTTCATGTTTATTAGATCTTATGAGATTCATACTTTTGTACACCACTTCTTTTCCAAACAAGCACTTTTTGTAGTCATCAAAACTTATCTCATTCCTGACTACAGTATTTTTCACACCCTTTGCTCTTTTCTTTACATCACCTTCCACATTTAAGGCATACATTTTGGCTCTTAAACCAATAAATTCTTCCATTATTTTCCCATTACATTCATCTTTCATTTTGCCTATAATTTTCTTATTTATTTGAGGCATGTTATATCTATTATTTTTTGGATAATCACTTGTATCAAAATGGTCGATCATTTCTTTCATGTCACTGTAGAAGTCTGGTGTTTTTATACAATATATGTATGAGTCAGTATCTTGATAGCACAGTTCAATATTTCCCCCATACTTTGGTTTCATCACATTATAGTGAAAATCGTACATTAAGGTCTTCGACAAGTCAAGTATGCTCATTCCAACATAAATGGGCTTGTTAAAACACAGCTTTGTTTTATTCATGTGAACTGCGACCAATGAGTCAGTAAATATTGTTCTATCTTTAAAATTTGGTTTAGCCACTAATTTATCCACTTGCTTGCTGCTTGTGCACAACCGTATATCCACTCTGTTTCTAATGTTCTCCATTGTTTTGCCGAATACAGAGTTGTTCATTAGTTTATAGAAGTCTTTTTCAAAATCATTAGATGCCTTCGTTCGCATATTTGTGTTTAGATCAATATAGGACTTGAGCCAGTCTGATTGGTCAAACTCCAGAACTCTATGGATCTTCTTCAACTTCATTCCGAGGGACAGATATTGCTTAAGATTTACGTAGTGCAGTACATATCTTTCTTTGTCATATAGGGTAGTTAATAATTTAGGCATTTTCGAACCTTCAGGTATTCTGTTCTCTGGAGCCAGTGGTAGATCTTTGTGGAGGTCGTGTAGTTCATGCGGATACTCCAAATCAACTTCCAATATATAGCCTTTTGTGGCATCATCTCGAATTTTTGTCACATCTATTTTTGTATTTCTCCACTTAAAACCGCCGTAAGGTAAATACTGACTCATAGCCCATCCATATAAGTTATTGGCATCCAGGTATGCCAGATAAGAAGCTTCAACTGTGCCATCATAATCATTCATGTATTTATTATTTGCTTTGGCATACCTCTTGCAACATTGTGATATTCCACCACGAATGCCTTTTTCAATCATCAAAATCATGTTGTAATCCGTTAGTAGTTGTAATTCTGTTTTAGTATGTTTGAGCATTGCATCCCAAGCTAGCCCTGGTGCTGTGAAATACCATGCAGGATCTAGCTTATATGTCTTGAGACATACATCTCTAAAGTTTTCTATAATATCAGCCAATATCAATACATCTGTTTTGTTATACAACTGAGTATACTCTCCTAAGGATTTGATGTTGAAAGATTCCCACACCTTTATTGCAAACTCGTAGTCCTCATCTGAAATATCACATTTGTTGAGTTTGTTGTAAAATGCATTCTTATTAGGCAGTGTTGTCTCACTAAATTTTTCAGCACTATCCATGTAGTCATAGGGGTAAACACCTTTCCTTATAACAAGGTCTAGAAGTTCATTGGAAAAATGCTTACTCATTTCCCGAAATTGACTTCTGGAAAGATTGCTAGCAAGCTTATCGATGCTGCTGGCCATAAATTTTAATGAATCAATAAATCTTATATTTACGCCCTCACATACATGTTTAGTGAAAGAAATATATTTTTCCTCATTGTTGGGAATTAGGTCAATTTTATTTTCATCGATGCCCAGCTCCTTTACAAATAAATGTGTGTCATATCCAGATAGATTGTGTATAAACACAGGAACAAAACATGGATTTCTATAGGATAAGTTACAATCTTTGTGTGCGGCTCCTCTAAATTTACCTGTAAGGTGGTCATGGTCTCTCACAGAGTCTCCATCCAAAGTCTTTTCACATATATGGCAATGGGTGGCTGTATAGTAACCAATTTGTTCTTTCTTGGTCAAGGGAATCATTGGTTTTTCATTTTTGTAGACATCTCCTATTGCCTTTGCTTCGTCCATTAACATCTTGACGAATACCCTAGATGCATCAGATCCTTCATAAGTTACTGGTGCCTTATAGTATTCGTGTTCATATTTTATATAGTAACTGAAACTAATAGGTTCGTGTTTTTGGTACGGCGTCGTGTAGGAGTCGTCGGGATTTGGTTGGCAAGTGTCGATTTTAGTTAACAAACACTCAAAATCGGCATATATCACAAAAGGGACTCTCAAAGAATGATTTTTGTTCTTGAATCTTAGTATGTTATTTCCTTTATGTGGAAGTTCAACTCTTACTCCATCATGATCTCGGCAGTCCTCTTCGTGAGCCTTTAGTTGGCTTTCAGAGTAGAAGTGTTGCAAGCATCTATTACATATGTATATTTTATGGCCATTCCTTGTCACCTGTGACCCAATAAGTTTCGAAAGATTTTTTATCCAGCAGTTGTGGTCATTTTTTTCATCTTTAATGTAGAGTAGGTTAATATGCTTATCCACCTTATTTTTTGTTATTTTTAATGGATAGATTATATATTGCTTATTGTCTTTGTTTTCTTTTTCTTCATAAGCATATACATTAATTGATAGCCCACTTCTTTTCTCAAAGGTCGGTATGCTATCCAATTTCATAGGAAATTCCAGACCCTTAAGTGCTTCGTCAAACTCATGTTCATGATCCAAATACTTGTTCACTCTTTGAGGATGCTTTTGGGCTGGATGTAGTGCGGATAGAATAGACCACAAAAAACATTTTTGATCATTGTTCTTAACATTAATTATTGCTTTCTTGGCGTTGATTTTTTCTGGAAGATCAACATAACAGCTGCCCTTAAAGGGAACATATTTATTTATTCGCACCTCTAGTTTGAATATCCTACTGAGCACCCACTGAGAGCCCTTTGCTTCAAATGCACCCATCTCAGCTATGATTTTTGATATGCCATCGGTATAATATTTTTCTAGATCAGTTGATTTCAGTATAATTTCGTTCTTGGTTTTAAAAGAGCTTTCTACATATTCAATATTGTCACCAGTTCCTCTTTTGTACTCAGCGAAAAACTTCATGTCCACTTTGAGGTCCATTGATTTTATATGTTTATTAATTATTCTGATGACAGCTCCTTTTATATCGTTTAGGAAATGATTTGGGTCTTTGTATGCATTTACATTCTTTACAGCATAAGTCTTGATCCTACTTTTAAATGCTTCTTCAATTTCTTCTACACTGAATCTGAGTGTGTATTTGTGTACTTTGCTCCTCAAGTGACTTTTTATGAGAGATGGTTTGTAATAGTGGTTACAAGCCTCACACTGAACTTGCTTATCTCTTTGTAACTTCTGTTTTGATATTAGACTTTGCGGTATTTTAAAAACTTCCCATGCATGTGTAGGTTCTTGCACTGGTGCAAGATCTTTGTGCAATCTACTTCTCAGATGACTTCTTATTAGAGATGGTTTATAATAGTGGTTACAAATTTCACACTTGACAAATGGTTGTTGAGGTTTCTTCTTCTTTCTTTTCATAAAAACATCACGCTTAAATTTATATTNTTGTTGAGGTTTCTTCTTCTCTCTTTTCATAAAAACATCACGCTTAAATTTATATTCGTTCCAAACATTGCCAGTTACAGTAGCCTTTTTCGTTGCCTTGGTCGTCTTCGTATTATTTGATATCAGTTTATTTTCAATTGCATTCATATTCANCGTTCCAAACATTGCCAGTTGCAGTAGCCTTTTTCGTTGCCTTGGTCGTCTTCGTATTATTTGATATCAGTTTTTTATCAATTGTATTCATATTCACTTAATATACATTTTGAATTCTTTAAATGAAAAAAATGTCTCGCTGTTAATTCTTAGAGCACCTTTTTTGTTTCTAAGCACCATTTTCTAAACCCAAATGTTAACACAACTTTTTTTGGCGGTGCGCGCGCCCGTGCTCGTATCAGCATTTTCATAAGTTATGGTTATTTTCAAACAATTAATTTTAGAAGCAGGTTGAACATGTATGGTTATGTTTAATCCATTAGTTTTTAAAAGTGGGTTGAAAACGTATGGTTAAAATCTATGGTGTGCCAGGACCCGGGCTAGCATCGGCATTCTATAACTACTGTTGTATTCCTGTATGCGACTGTATCTTCTACCGTACATATGGTTGCTACAGCAGAGCGCTGCGATCCTGCTACAAAACAGGTAGTACTTCCAACAGATAAGCTTCAACTATATATGGATTGTTCCCACAACAAGCAGTGATGTAATAACCTGACAGAATGATCTATTGCTAGTACCGAACAGTTATGTAATCGGGTTTGAGGGTAGCAGCAACAGAGCTTTCTGTTAGGTAATAACAATACCTATACACGTCGTAGGGTAATTTTCCCATCCATGTATGGGATTTTCCTCTACCATGTACGTGAATTTCATTCCAGAGTGCGGTAATTCTACCTTACACGAAAAATGTGTTTCCCAAACAAGTTTGTGAATATTACCTTATTTGTTAGGTAATTTGCCCAATATTTTTTTTACATTATTAACTTAACATTTATAGAGCATTTTCATATGATGTATGTCACCCCTTCTGATCAATGCCACCTCTCTTCACGGTACATGTATTATAAACTGTGATCCAATAGCAAACGTGAATTCAACACACACGTCTTTGGAGTCTAGCTTGTTCTGAAATTTATTCGCGAAATTTTCCTGTCTCTGTATGCATATCATGCATTGCGATATTGGCATCTTCTGATATGGCGATACTGTGATTACGATATTGCTGTGGCAATATTGGCGGTACTGTGACTAGCAATATTTCGATACGGAGAATAGTCATGTATATCGAATTCTTCTTATTGACGATTTCTCGTTTTATTCACATGGTGTGGATGTGGCGATACGGATAAATTCGTTGAAAAGCATTTCTTTAAACATATTGACAACAATTTATGGTATATTGTCAACGCCGATGAGAACGCGAAAAAATTCGTTTAGGAAAAGGAAGCTCTCGAGGCTCTTAGACCCCGCACAGATCCTTTTTGCCTTCGGGAACACTGCGAAGATGACTTCGCCAACTTTGTCGCCGTCGTCACTCATGCAGAAAGTCACGCGACACACGCCTCGCTGCTGAAAGTGGCGAGGAAGAAAGGGGACACAATTTTTTAAAGTAGCGTTTCCCAACTTCCAGGAAGTTCAAGTAGCCTATCGCACTGGGAGGGGATGGCATAGAATAGCCAAGCATAAAGAGGAGAAATAACCGCTCATGTCGCCAACTCGAGCCTTCCTCTGCCAGACGGTACACCTATCAGTTGGGAATATTTCACACTTTTTAGAGACGCTAGACACTTTACTTCCCCTCCCCCCCAGAGACTTTCACTTTACAGCTCGATCTCATTCACCATGTTGAATTTTCCATTTACTTGCCGTAACTTCAATGCCATTGTAAAAACTTTTTTTTTTTTTGCTGCAAGACATGGTTTGTTGCGTAACAGAAAAATTTGTTTAAAATTTGATTTCAGACAGACATTGCCGGTCATTCCACGCCCTACATATGCGGACGAAATTAACGCATGTTTGAAACAATCATACCTATGGAGAAATGTAAATACACTACGCCTTACCATAAATATGCGTGTTCAACTGCAAAACGATCCATTGGCACTGCCATTCTCCAAACAATTGCTCAACATTGGCAATGGAAAAATTCTATTGCATGGAAATGCACAATGCATCAAATTGCCAGACAATGTTTGCAACATGGTAGCCACGAAAGATACTTTGATTTAAAGCATATTCCCAGATTTGCGTGCTAATTACATTAATCATGCGTGGCTACGTGAATGAGCTATTTTGGCCGCAAAAAATATCGATGTTGACGCTATTAATTTCAAAATACAACAGTCATTGCCTGGCAATGAGATGTCGTTCAGATCGATCGACACTGTTGTCGATCCTGACGAAGCAGTTAACTATCCTGTTGAATTCTTGAATTAACTGGATTTACCGGGAATGCCACCACATAACTTGCGATTAAAAATTGGTTCACCGATAATTTTGCTTTGGAATTTAAATGCACCAAAGCTATGCAATGGCACGCGATTTGTCATTAAAAAAATCATGGGCAATGTTCTTGAAGCTACCATTTTGTACGACAAGTTTCAAGATGAAGATGTTCTCCTGCCACGGATCCCAATGATCCCTTCAGACTGGCCCATTCCATTCAGACGCCTGTAATTTCCTATTCTCTTGGCATTCGCAATGACTATTAATAAGTAACAAGGCCAAACAATGTCCATTTGTCGGTTGGTTCTAGAAAATCCGTGCTTCTCACATGACCAATTATATGTCGCGTGTTCTCGCGTTGGCAAACCATCAAGTTTGTTCATTTATACACCTCAAGGATTGACGAAAAACATTGTTCATCAACTCGCATTAAGATAACAACAAAATAAACTTTATTTCTTTTAGTATAAAGATTCAACATTTATTTCAATATACTTTACTTTTTTTACATTAATAAAAATATGACTGTTACATTAATTTTTTACATTAGTAAAAATATGACATAGCAGGCAAGCCAACGTTCGGGCAGGACAACGTCTGCTGGGTCCGCTAGTAAATTATAATATTTCATTTATATTTATTATAAATAAAAACAGTAAGTAGATAGGTGTGCTGGTAATGTCTAATAATAAATAGTTCTTATGTAGAATATTATTAAGATGTGTGCGCAAGAATGCGGTGCGTTGTCCCGTTGGTGTACTTTTCTAGACTTGGTTAAGCTTTGTTCGCATGAGGCGGAGGAATATCCTGGAAGTAGAACTTTCCAGAAAATTTGGAAGTGACCGTGAATGGACTATACAGGTCATTGAACTCGCGAATTTTTCATGTCTATATGCATGTCTCTACGGATAGGTTTACATATTTATCTGTAGCGAGTGTCCCGACGCCCACGTCGTCGCAGCGCAGTCGTCCAGACGTTGGCTGATTCGCGGCGTCCACGGCCCTTCGACGTCTTCCCCATCCGCGGAGACGTACGGCCGGTCGTTACCAAGCGGGCGGGTAGGGGAGGCTCCGAGCGAGCTGTTTCCGCTCCTTCCGCGAGATTTGAGGCGGCGAATACGCGAGGGAGGGCAGGCAACCCCTCGTCCCTCCCTCAACACCCTCCTTCACTATCGAGTAATGTCGCACGCGATTTGGGGATGTTCCGCGCTTGTGAATATATTTTTTTCCGGTCGGGCGGCCCCTTATGTGTGCGTATCGACGCCTTTCTACTGTGACGACCCTCCAGGTGTCGTCGTCGGTTGGTCGACCCCCGGTCGGTTGGTCGACCCCCGTACTAACAAAACTACACTTCCGTTCAGTCGTGTATTTTTTTTTTTGCCACTAAAATGAGAGGGAACCCATCCATATTGTATTTCTTTTCAAATATTCGCAATCAAACTTCGTGANTAACAAAACTACACTTCCGTTCAGTCGTGTATTTTTTTTTTTGCCACTAAAATGAGAGGGAACCCATCCATATTGTATTTCTTTTCAAATATTCGCAATCAAACTTCGTGATCGGGCATTAAAAATCGAAGCTCGACATGGTATGGTGGTGTAGATACAGTCCATTCACTATCACTTCCAACTTTTCTGGAAAGTTCTACTTCNGAAGCTCGACATGGTATGGTGGTGTAGATACAGTCCATTCACTATCACTTCCAACTTTTCTGGAAAGTTCTACTTCCAAAATGTTCCTCCGCCTCGTGCAAGCAAAGTTTAACCAAGTCTAGGGAATTACACCAAAAGGACAACGCACCGTGTTCGTGCGCACTCAGTGTAATATTATTTTGCGTACGAACTATTTCTTACTAGGCATTACCAACACACCTATTTTCTCACAGTTTTTATTCATATTAATTATAACTGAAATATTATAATTTATAGATACGATATAAATAAAAATTCAATTTAACAAAAAGTGAGATACTTTAATGTTAACAGAAGTATAAAACGCTTGTGATACATGGTGTATTTAGGAAACAACCAAACACTTTATGCAGGGGGGGGGGGATTTTTTAAAGTTTTGATCCAAAAAGTGTGAAGAAACCCGCAAATAGACTAAAACAGAATTTTTAAATTTTGTACTGTTTATGTTGTACCCATATTTTTCCTATTTGAGTCGGATATGATTGAATAATAAGGTAACCATTCATTGCCGTTTCAGATGTGCAGCGAATCACGCGAGAAAAATAATTTGGAAATAAGAATAACTATTAATATGTTCCCTTCTTGACAACATTGAATTTGGAAATTAAGTTATCAAGGAATACACGTAAATTCAAGATGGTGGAGTTACCCCTCCCCCTCTTAAAAAAGTAGCTTAACGAAAAGATGACAGGCAACAGGTAAAATAAAACCGTCACATTTGTATGTATATCGAAACGTATCAAGTATTTAACTTTTCCCGCGATAGAGATATAGCCCATTCATTGTTAGTTCCAGCATTTCTGAAGTCCTGCTGAAGTTCTACTTTCCGTTGAAGTTCTTCTTTCAGGTTATTCCTCCGCCTCGTGGACATTAAGCTTAACTAGGTCTAGAAAAGTACGCCAAATGGATACCGTACTGCATTCGTGCGTACTCAATTTAATATTTTTTTACATGAGAACTATGTATTGCTAGGCATTACCAACACATATATTTTCTCTCCTGTTTTATTCATATAAACCATGAATGAAATTGAAATGTATTTATAAAAGATAAGTAAAGTTCAATTTTTCCAAATATAAGATAGTTTCATGTTAAAAACAGAAGTATAAAACGCTTGTGGTTCGTGACCTATGTTGGAAACAACAAACACGATATAGGTGAGGTGATTTCGAAGGGTTTGATAAAAAAAAGTGTGAATATAACCGCGAATTGACTATACCCGATTTCGGCAACCGAAGTTATGGCCCAGTCAAATACCGCAATATCTCTTCAAAACACGTGGTCAGTAACCAAAAGGGAGCTCCTAATGTGCTCTTAGGATATGAAAATCAGCCCTGTTGGTTCTCTTTTCTCAAAAATCAGCTGTGGTTATCTACACTGTAAAAAAATTCTGTATTTTTCAGTAAATTATTTGGAAACTAGACGCCAATATTATTTCTGTGACACTACACTGAATCACGGAATATTTTATGGAAATATTGTGTGTAATAAACTTTAACAACCAAGTACTTCAAGATTGTTATGAAGGACCAGGAAATTTCGCGGATTCATTCAGCAACAAGCTAGTCTCCACAATCCTTTGTGCATTCGAGACTCAGTTAGTAGTTCATTGGCTGTTGCTCCAGTTAAACCCCAGACGAGGTTACACGGGACTCGGTTATTTTCCTTGCAGGTTCGTTTTTGGTTGAAAGTCGTTCGAGGCGTGTCTAACAAACTATGGGCCAACGGAAGCACAATCACGTATGTACACGTGAATGCAGTTTAACTTGTCCTCAGATGAATCCGCGACATTTCCAGGTCTCTTATTATTATGGCCATGTAGCTACGTACACAATGTTTTACGTTTTACAAAACAATATGTTGTCAAGTTACACTATTCAGGTATATAGTTACAAGAACATCTTTGGCAAATAGTTTCCAAAAAATTGTCTGTAAAACATAGATATAAACATTATTGAGCATAGTTTCGCGTTACTGTTTGGACACACGTTAAACTTTTAACGCTTTTACCTTTCCAATACGTTTGTCATTGGCCCATACTTTATTTGACACGCCCTTGGTTACTCTGCTCCAATAAATGAACTCTTCACATCTGTGTTCCCCAATCACGCGCAGTTCTGTCAGAAAGGGCGTGACTTCACAACTATGCAGCATCCAATGGAGAAACGACGCCGGCTCCGGTATATACAGTACTGTGCAGTTTAGCCTGATGCCAAATAATAACGCAAATTCTGCAGGTCCCTATTAATGGGATTAATGTGTACGTATGACAATGGAACGTGAAACAGAAAAGGACTGTATGCCTTTCAAAAAACGCTTAATTAATATAGACCCAATAATTTCACGTCAAAAATAGGGTCCCGAAAATGTCGCGGATTAATTTGGAATAAGCTAGACTCCACAATTGTCCATCTACTCGAGGCTCAGTTAGTTGTTTGTTTGCTGCCTGATTCTCCAGTTTTTCCCCACGCCAAGTAGCACATGATGCGGTCCTTGTTTTGTTGCAGTTTGGTTATTGGTTCTTATTCGTCCAGAAAGTGACTTAGAAACTGCCAATTGAAGAAGGAAGACAAAAGTACATGTGTTACAAGTCTAGCTTCTCTTTAAATGAATTTTCGGAAGTTTCATGTCCCTAGATATAATTCGGCATTAAGGTAGGCGTTCATCAGGATAATGAGTTCTGCCTGTGTTTGTAGCCAATGAACAAGTGGCTTCTGCCCGAGTATGTAGAGTAATGTGGATTCTAGCCTATGACGTGAAATGTTAGGAGTCTGTATCAGCGAAAATTTTGCAGTCGCTTTATTAGGATATATTTCTGCGATATTTTATATATACGGTCACCCAAATTTTGCGAAAGGGTTTCATGGTTAGTTGTATTTCATAGCACTATAGCTCAGATCCACGTTCGTAATTGCATGGTTTACAATCTAACTGTTTTAGGTGTCTGCCTGCGAATCACAGACCTGCACTATCGGAGTAATCCAATTCTGATTGGCCAGACGGGTAGGAAAGTGTCTTCTGACAAATGCATGTGGCCATGGTATTAAAATCTAGTATGCCCCGAAATCTTTTCGCGAAAATCGGGTGCCATAGGTATATATTATCTATAACGTCTCCTTACTGTTTTATCCCTTCTGCTGCAAGTTTACTTAATTTGGCTATGCTTTCAAGTCTCATCGACTCGACGTGTTTTGCGGGAGGCAAAAATATCTCTAGCCGGCTTGTAAATATGCAAAAAAAGAAAAAAAAAAGAAAGATAGATGGTTGCGTTCGATACTATCGACCCCACGGAGGTATGACCCCGAGACAATAAGTATTGCTCGCTGTAGAAATAATTTATACTCTAGGAAAATACACGGAGCTTTATATTTCTCTTGCATATTGACTGTTCATATTTTACGTCGGGAAAGAATTTACATTTGGAATCAAAACTTTTTTTATGGAGCGTCCTTTTATTTTCCGTGTTGTTTCCAAACAGGAGAAGAAATTTTCTCTCGTTAGGACGGCAGGGGAGGTTATTCCGTTATTTATTGAGGGTTGTAAAACGAAACCAAACAAAATAAATGGTGGTTCTTTTCTGAGAACATGTTCGGTATAAATTCTTCGAGTTACGATATGCAAAACATTGGAGAGATGAAGTAGAATTTATGAAACAAAATATATTTTGCTCGAAAGGAATACAGCAAAAAAAATAAAAATCAATACCCGAGGTAAGAGAGATGCAATTTTTGCCAGTTTTATTTGACTTGTTGAACTGTAATCACATATAGGTTTGGGTTTTTTTTTTCTCTGGATAGCTGATACGCTTCGGATATCTCTGGGCCAGTTACAAGCATCTCACTGGTCAAAGTCAGAAGGAAAATGATGTTCCACTATGCCAGCTGTCAGTAAACAAATGATGCCGAATTTGTAGGGCCACCTTTTTTTTCGCGAAAATATTCGTGCACAGACTAGACTTGAACTTCTCTCGTGCAAGCTTACAATTTTCCTTCTGCTGTCGGCCGCGTTTCTGTGTGAGAAGACGTGTTATACTCGACTGGGCCAATCAGAATAAAGTTACCCTGACACTGAACGTTCGTGATTGGCTGGCAGACATTTAAGGACACGTGCGAGTTAAAACCATCCAACCACGACGTTGGTTCTAAACTAAAGTGTTTTGGAATACAACTAGCCGTGGAAACTTTTCGCGAAAAAAAAAAGTTGGCGGAACGAATTGGTTATGCATAGGGACATGAAAATGTCTCGTTTTAAACGTCCTGTAAACTGGGCTCCAATGTCCTACGTATTTTAGAATCTCAGCTTTCTTTTCGTTTGCTGCTACGCCAGTTTTACCGCAGACCAGGGGACACGGGATCCTGTGCTTGTTTCCGTGAAGGTTTGTTATTGACCCAGCGTTCACCTGGGCGTGCCTAATAAATTCTTATCCAATTGCAAACGTAAAAGAAACGTGCATGTGTTTCAAGTCTAGCGTGACATAAACTGAATTCGAAAAAAATTTTCCAGTTCCTAATTATGTACAACACTGTGAAATCTAGACTGATACGGGATTATGGCAATTTCGAACGTCTCTATTCGTGTGCGGTGGTTAGAGAGCTGCCTGATTACTTGCTTTATTTCGTGACTAATTTATTTTAATCACGTGTACCTTTGCCCTATGCTTGTCGTTGGACCATACTTCACGACATTCCCTGGTCAACTCAGCGGCAATGAGTAGAGGCCAGAAAATTTATCTTTTAATGTCAGGACAAGTTAAGCTCCAATAACGTGTACATCTGTGTTTCTGCTTCTACTTGATCACACGTCTCGGACAAATTTCGATCAATAGCAAATATGAAAAGAAGGCGAGGACAGAATTCCGTGCTACCTGGTCGGGCGGTAAACTTGAGCAATAGCCAATGAACAACTGAATGATTTTAGAATGTATACAGGTTTGTGGAGTCATAGCTAGGGCTAGTGACTTTTCGCATAAATATCGCAGCACACAGTATACTTCAATACTATATACACGCCTCAGCTGTTGTTATACCTCCATTGGCTGCTGGTGGCGTGTCCGTCTTTGACCAAGCCACTCAGGACTAAGTAAAACCGACACTGAACCTTCGTGATTCGTGAGCAAACGGTTAAACGGGCCATAACAGCCAACCAAAGAAGCTGGACGACCCTACAGTGCTTTGGACAGTATCTTGTCTCGAGATCTTTTCGCTAAATATCACTGCCCCTAGTCATAGCGTATTTCCGAGTAAATCCGCAAAATCTCGGTGTCTCTAGTAATGAGTGGAGGCACCCGATTTTTGCATTAAGAACCCCACGGAGTCTATATTTCAACATCCGACTTGCACACTTGCAATTTTTCCTTCAGTTTTTTGCCGCGTGCTTTCGTAGAAGGCAGTGTGGTGTTTGATTGCGCCAATGAGAATTAGGTTACTCCGGTACTTAATGTCTGTGATTCGCGGGCCGACAAGTAAGACGCACAGCAATTGCATCCACCCAATCGCGAAAGGGGATCCGAATTTAAGTGTTTTTGAAACACAGCTTGACAGGATTTCTTTTCGAGAAAATCGGGTGTCCCTTGTATGTATTAACATATACAATGAAAGCAAGTATATGATGGAATTCTAAATATAAACAAATATCTTGCGTCAGTCGTTGATCCTGAAAAGAGATTTTAAAAGTTCTGGTGATCAGTGTGCGAGAAATGTTCGGTGTGTGCGCACAAGACAGAAAATACGTTCACACCAACGAGAGTTCGCGTTGTAATGCCTCAAACTGTAAACAGTGCCGAGTGAAAATGACGTTGAACGAAGCACATTATCATGATGCTCAGAGTTCACACTTTTGGCTACTCTGCAACACCGGAACGTATACGGACAACACGGACATTTAGAATTCACGTTACCTATAGTAATCAGTGTTAACATTGCCTGTTGGATTTGGTTTTATTGGGTTTTCCCTTTTGTGGTTTGAGTGGCAAAAGGTCGATACACGGTATTAAGGCGTGACTTGCTTGCTTCACAGTTTTCAAACCTTTAGTTCGTCTCTTGTATTTGTACATTTCACAAACCACTCTTAAACTAGTTTTTTTAATAATTTGTAATACATTTAAGGAAAACTCTTTTTTTAAAATTAAAAACTATGTTTTAGACTGTTTGTAAGTTTAAGATTTATTAACGCTTTCAGATTAACTTAATTTATGGTTTCGTATGTTGCTTGTAAGAGGACCACCTGTTTATCGCGAGAAGATTCCACGACTTGTATTCCAAAACACGTTAGCTCAGAACCAATATCGTGGTTGGATGATTTTAACTCGCTCGCGTCTTAAGTGTCTGCCAGTCAATCACGGGCGTTCATTGTCATGGTAACTTTATTTAGATTGGCCCAGTCGAGTATACACTGTCTTCTCACACAGATATGCGGCCAATAGCTGAAGGAAATTTGCAAACTTGCACGTAACAAGTTGAAATCTTAGACTGTGCGTAAATATTTTCGCGAAAAACAGATGGCCCTACATATAAGAATTTTGGTTATGCGTACTGTATGGGCGTACTTAAACCCATGCACATACAGCGCTTGTTTCATTATCACAACAAATGTGATGCAGGTTTTATGTTCGGATCCGTCTTGCTAAAGCGAAGATTGTGAATTCCACTAGGCCACAATTGAAAATCCACCAGAGTCAATTAACTTATGAAAATCGACAATCATCCATCGAATAACGCAACAACACACCTACTTTAAACTGTTATTAAAATAGTATGTAAACATATTATTTTTATTGGTTTTAATTTTAACAAATTTTTCAGTTTGTTAAATGCACATGTGAAGTAACTAACCGTTATTTGAGCAATTATCCAATGTTTGTTTACATCTGAGGGTTTTTTTTCTCAGTTTTCCTACAAAGACACGCATCCAAAAAGTAAATGAAAACTGCTGATATGCCCGTAGTTTATTTAAATGTAACATGCGCATAAATCTTTTCACGAAATTTGGGTGTCCCTAGCTTATGCACTTCGTTACGAGTTGTGGTTAGCCCCTTAGCTGAGCTGCCTGCCTGATCACACCTTCACTTACTTATCCAAGACACGGGCCGTGATCGCTGAAATTAGTTATGAAATCGCAAACCACAGAACCCCTCCAACCGGTTCGCTTTGGTGGAACGCGAACACTCTAACCGCTCAGCCACCGCGGCCCCAGCCGATGACGTCGAGAGGAAAAGAAAGCTACCCCTTCCTCTTCAACNAACTCTATCGTTTCCATCATGGACGCTTCTACCGATGCGGTTATCGGTCGCGCTCGTGGGTATTTGGCGCTCAGCAATTTTTGTTTAATAATTATGCGTTCATTTCGCGGCTGTGCCTGGCCGCCAAAAGCCTTATAGGGAGATGCGCGGGTAAAGGTGTTTATTTTTGGGTCGCCATGGCTCGGAGGGTTGGCTAGAAGATGGGAGGGTGCCTAGCAGATACATCTTCACCTCCATTCCCTCAAGGCCAGAACACCCCTGTCGTGCGTGACGTTAATAGAGGCTTGCAAATTCTGCATTGTTAAATGGCACCAGGCTAGACGTCGCAGTCGTGTATCACAGCCACAGTTAATTCTAACCTTCCTGAAGCCCTGCTAAGGTTATACTTTTAGGGTATTCCTACACCTCGTGCAAAATAAGTTTAAGTCTAGACAATTACACCAAAGGGAAAACACACTGTATTTATGAGCACTCAATTGTATTATATTTTGCATGAGAACTATTTCTTAGGCATTATTAGGGACTGGAAAATTTCGTGAATTCATTTTGGACAAGCTAGACCTCAAATACGCGTATATCTCTTTTTGTTTACAATTGGATCACAGTTTATTAGACTCGCCCAGGTGAACTCTGAGACAATAACAGACCTGCAAGTAAAGAAGTAACGAATACTCTGCCACCTAGTCAGAGGTAAAACTGGCCACACACTGGGGCAGTATCCAATAAACAGAAATCTGGGGCTCAAAAATACACAGTACAGTGCAGTCTAGCGTGCAGGTAGTTGAAAACGCGAAATTTTGCTGTCCCTAGGCATATTAAACACACCTATGTTCTCCCTGTTTTTTTTTACTGATATTAATTTTTAATGAATAGTACAGTTTAGATAAGATACAAAGAAAACTTATATTTAACGAAAAAAAAAAAGAACTTTTACGTTGACAGAAGCATGCTTGTGATACACGACATATTTAGGAAAAAACCAAACGCGTTATGCACAAAATTATTTTTTCAAAGGTTTGATTCTGAAAGTGTGAAGATACCTGCATAAATTGCACTGCCGCTACCTGCATAAACTGCACTGCCGCTACCTGCATAATGGGCACACTGAGTAGCACGCTTCTAGTGAAGTTGGTAACGACGGACGGATAGAAGTTGCTTGTCTTAACGTTCAATTAAAACTGTTAGGTAAGCATTAGCTAATACTGAACCTATTTCTTTCCCTTTTTGTTCCTCATAATGTGTGTACGTGTATGAACTAGCACGTGTGTACAATATTAACCTTTCCAATACTGTCACAGTTTCACATGACCGATGCTTGAACAAAGTGATAAGGCCCACGGCAATGTTAATTTCTCACATGCAGTAGAATACACATTCCGCGTCCAGGTAGATTTTAAGCAGAGCTTTCCAAAGTGTTCGGTTTACCCCGTGAACTCCTTGCACCGCACGGAATAGGTAAATGTGAATATGCGGTATGGCTGGCGGTTCCTTCCATGCAATCGTTCTGTGCCGCTCATTGGCCGCATGGACCTGTGCTGTGGAAACTGGTCTTGTGTCTGATAGGCAGTTGCGCGTTATTAAATACTCTCTGTTGGTCGAGCTGCCGTCCGGCCAGTTAGTGTCCAGTAGTTGATTGGTGAACTACGTGCCGCCATATTTGGGGCCAGGGAGGACATTTTGCTGGCGTATGCGGTTCGCGTTCACAGTATAGCTTATTCGCGGTTTCTTCGCACTTTTTTAATCCAACCTTAGAAAAATCTCCCCATGTATGGCTCATCTTTTCTACATGTTTTTTTTCTGAATACGAATAACAATTAAGAAACATCACACATTTGTTTGTGTATGTATGCCATCGAATTACAAGTAACTTAAACTCTCTCCCCAATGTAATCGGTAAATGAGCGTTCCTTTAGCAGTTATGATATTCGTGTCACTTACACCTGCTCCCTCAGATATCAAAAGTTGTCGCAAATGGTCCACAACAAGACTGGAAAACTTCGAATTATTCTACGTAAAATATTCCGCTTTGGAATATCTAAAAAAAAGTCGTCTTTTTTACACGGAATGCAAAGCCCACTTAAAGAAAATAAAGCTGTTTTCGTAATATAACTATTTCACACACAATTAATGCAGTGAAAAAAAATTAGCAAATTTACTGAAAGTTACGCATGTGAAGTTTCGTGGAAATTTGTTTATGAGAAAATGAAGTTTCCTTAATTTTACAAATATTTCTGGATTTCTTTTACGTTCACGTTTTCTTAATTCCATTCAAGTTTTTCTTTGCAATATGTTTTGTTCTAACTGCGCCTAGGCCGTTTTTGCGTGGGTCATCAAAACCAAGCGTAAAAGATTGTAGCCAAATTAATGAAATATTAGCTGGCAGTTAGTTGTGATGGGAGAAATGTTTGTCGTAAATTGTTTTCGGAGTCGTAATATAGTAATTTCCGGCCAGAGTGTTCGGCGGAAATAGCTGACTGGACGGAAAAGCTGCAGTTCGGGCTTGATGTAACCTGTGTTTAGGGGGAGTGCCGCCCACGTCTGACAGCTTCTGTTACAAGTTTGTGTCCGGATCGTAGAATAGCCTGCTTCATAGAAGCGAAACTGCTGCGTTAATCTCGAACCCCGGTAAATTGTCTCAACTTGTCAGAAGCCCCACCAAGGCTAACCGGGTTCAATCCCCGACCGGGTCAATCTGGATTTTTGCAAGTGGGTATCATGCCGGACTATGACGGTGGTTATCAGGTTTTCTCGGGGTTCTCCAGTTTCCCCTGCCCTTGAATTCTGGCGCTGCTTCTTTCTCACCTCATTTCACCTGTATCTGCTCTCAAGACCTCGTTGTTAAGAGCCGCTCAAATCTCTCAACTCAATTTGTCAGAAGCAAAATGGCGTCACTGGTGGGCAACATGCAACGTCGTTGGCCAATCAGCGCCTCGTAACCCTGCAGTCCAGCCAACAGGAAATCTTCTGCATTACGCAGTTGCCAATAGAAACAAGGCCTGTGCCAGTGCCTTGAGCAGCCAATCAGCGGGTGGGTACGCCCACATAAAATTAACAGCCACGTCAATGCGCTACTGTATGCTTATTATTTCTGTGATCTAGAGTGAGCTTTCGTGTTTATACGTTAACTTACACATTAATTTTTCGTTCTGGGTGTTTCAAAAGAGGAGATTTTTGGTCTTACAAGTTTTTATCAATTCCTTGTAGTAACTTAGACAATTGAACCTATGAGAAGAATTAATGCTGTTCAACGGCACAGGCAGCAACCAATAATACAATTTGGGTGGAATAGCAGCAGCCAATCGCATTAAACAGGGAAAATATGCTGTATTTATTAGTGCCAGCTTCTGACCTTGTACAACACTGAACATGACTCACCTATGGTTTATTCACGGTTTCTTAACACTTTCCGAATAAAATGTTTGAAAAAAAATTACACCATGTAAGACGTGTTTGGTTTTTTCCTAAATATGTCATGCATCACAAGCGTTTTGTACTTATGTTAACAGAAAAGTATCATCTATTTGGTTAAATAAAACTTTATATTTTATCGATACATTTTAATATCCCATTTGTAATTAGTATGAATAAAACCAGAGATAAAATAGGTGTGTTGGTAACACCTAGTAAGAAATAGTCCTTATGCTAAATATCATTAAACCGAGTGCGCACGAATGCGGTCCGTTGTCCCTTTGGTGTAATTTTCTAGACTTCGTTAAGCTTTGAGGCGGAGGAATAACCTGAAAGTAGAACCTAATCAGGGCTTCAGAAAAGTTGGAAGTAACCGTGAATGGATTGCATTTTGCAACACGCCATAAGTGAACTTGTTTACTCGGGATAATATGCTGAGGGGTTTTATACCTGTCACCAAGCTAGAGTTCACAGTCCTGTGTGCAGGGCCTACTCCAGTCGGTTTAATTTCTTGGCTGGTGTCGCAATCCAAAATCAATTTCCTTTCTAACTGGACCGCGCGTGATTAAGTCGCTTCATTGTGAAGTGATTGTTACTGTTTGACGTCCGGAGAGCTTATAGTTAAGTGTGGTCCAGCGACAAAACTGATGTGATTAGCAGTTATATAGCACGCGATTGGGCGCTTGCTTTCGTGCAGGTCTCTGGATTTGGTCCAGAGTCGTCCGCAGCGTGTATACATGCAAAATTCGCATTGATATTTAACAACATGCTAGACTACACTTTTCCATACCTATACTTGACAGCAATCCGTGACTTCATCGACTCCTGGCACCTATACGGTTTCGTTTACTTTTGTGACTATTTAATTGGAGATTGGCGGTTCAACCAGTGAGCCTTTACTATTGGCTGAAAACCTCCCTGGAATGTGTCGTACAGGTTGTCGGTCTATGGCAGAGCTCAAACGAACATACAACGTCTTGGAGTTTAATCCTGCATCCACAAAATAACCCGAATTTAGCACGTCCCTGCTAATTAACTACGTGAAAATCACAAAATTAACTCAAATATAAGAGTGTTTGAAGTGTAGTTTATCATCAATTCCTGTCACTAGTGATATAACACGTGCTTACATTTTGACTTTTTCTCTTGATCGCGATGAAAACATATTTTAATCAATGGTTCTGTAGTAGTATGTATTTTCTTGTGAAATCGTGGATGCTTTATTTTTCGTTTTCGGACAGGACTATTGTCAAATGAAGAATTTATTCTTTGTCACCGGGGAAAAAGAAAGGAATACTGTGCTTTTTAATTTTGGAAATAACCGTAAGACCTTTCAAATTGTCGTATTTAAATAGTTCCACCCCCAAAAAATGTACTATTTTTTAGGGACAAATGAATGGTCAATTACTAGCTGTACATACTCTTAAATTGACGCACGAGAAGAAAATTTCTAGTATTATTTTAAGGACAAATAGGAATAAAAATAACAGGCGGATCTAAGTCAATGTTGCAACTGCATAGAAGTTTATTATGCTCTTCGCGCAGTAGTCTTGATTCAGTAACAAGAAAACAAGGTTCTAATACCATGGCCAACTACCTACTCGCTGGGGCACTAGCCAGTAAGCAAACAGTGGAGGAACGAGCATGCAAATTCTATGCTACATATAACCGATGCGAGAAGTTTTTTGTCTTTCTCAAAAACGGATTGGATTGGTAATGGCTTATTAACGTTCCACGGTGTTATGATGCTTGAAGGCTTATCAGGGGACGGCTTACAAACTAACTTATGACCTAACTTAAACCAACACCTATGCCTTACCTAGGATTCTAACCCAGAACCTCCCGCACACGAAACCGGTGGTGCACCAACCGACTGCGCTAGCCACGGGATGTCGGCTTTGCCAACAAGGAAAATCCGCGTTCCTCTTCTGTAGAGAAGCTCATCTGGTTTCTGTTCTAATGGACTAGAGATGGTAAATGTTCACATCAGTGATGACACTTGTTTTTCGCGAGAATATTCTTCGACTGGTTGTACTCCAAAACACTTAATTTCACATCCACTTTAGTGATCGAATTATTTTAATTGCCACACGCTATCAGGTGTCTTCCTACGAAACGCGGGCGTTTAGTGTTGGATAAACTCAATTGAGATTGGTTAAGTCAGGTATAAAATGTCTCTCCAATAAGACACACATCCAGTAATCAACGTAAATCTGCAAGTGCGCACGCAGTATCTTGAAGTCGCGCCTGCGCATTAATCTCTCCGCGGAAAAATCAGGTGACCCTACACATAGAGATGAATAACCACCTGAAAAGAACCACAACATGTTGAGTCGTTGCGCGAACTGGCGACCTCCCGCATACAACCAGACATTTCCAGCTCCGGACTCCCAAGCCCAACCAGCAAAAAAAAAAAAAACCTCGTCGTTGGTCGCGATGCCTGTAGCAACGCCAGCTTGCCTGCCTAATTATCATATTAATCAGCATCTCGAATATCGCGTGGTAAACCTTCCCCTTCCCCCGCGAATAATCACCCATCGATCTCACGGGGCATAAATTTGTTGAGAGAGACAGAGAGACTGTCGGTCCTAGGGGGGTGGTTATAGAACCTGATAGCGTGTGATGGCACCTCATTATGCCTCGACGGGTGGATTCGTCCCGTTGTGAGTCCGGCGGAATTATAATTTTTTTTTAAGTCCCGGTCCTGTGTATTACCGAGCCATTAATCACGGACCACCGTTGGTTGAGGGGGAGGGGGCTGGAGGTAAACCCACACCTCTACAGCGCGGAGTAACGACTGAACTACTGGCCGCTTGCCGATAGCGCATAGCTGTCAGCACCCCGTCAGCGAACAACGGGCCCGGTCCCTGTGGTCAGTTGTCAGTTGGACGCGTGCTGACTGATTGGATAAATAATGGTCGCGGTCTCGGAGAAGGGAGGGTGGGGGATGTGTCCTCGCGAATTACCGTTGATGGCTCGCCGACAAAAATTCTGGCCCACAAACAGAGGTTTGCCGTGCGGAGGGGAGTGGAGGTGCGTATGGAAACGCATAATTGCTGACGGCCTGTGCATGGTGACGACCGCCCACGTCGTGACTATGCCGGCCATGGGAAAGCTAAGTACAGAGAAGCGGAAAATTGCTTCTATAGTTGCAGTCGCACTCACCAGGAACATGGCGGAGAGGCGTGGCGGTGTGGTCAGATCACTCTCACTTCCCTCCCACTACGACATAGTGGACTTCGACTCCCGGCGAGGTCAAAGCAGGACTTTCGCTTGTGGGAAACATGACGGACGTTTCCGTTGGCGGGTGTTGTTTCTTTACTTCTTTTGCTTACGTTATGTATAGGAGTCATTTGGGTGGCTCTTAACATTGAGGTCTTGAGAGACGATGAGGGCAATGTGAGGTGAGTATGGAGCAACGCCGCAATGAAAGGCCGGAAATTGAACCCGGTTCGCCTTGGTAGGAGGCGAGCAGTCTAACCGCTCAGCCACCGCGGCCCCTACCAAATTTAAGATCTGTTGTGCTGTCACTTTTTTTTTTGCGTGTTTGCAGTTTAAATGGGCATATTTTCTAGCTGGGATATTTCTCTGAAGGTTGGCTCTCTGATCGTCCAATTACTCACGGAGTATGCACACCTCGTGTTTTGGACAGCAACTCTGGCTTCGTTGTCATCCCGCGCCATAGCAGTCCAATCCGTGAGTCGCTGTTTGCGCGAGCCACGTCCTATCAGACGGGGGGGATGATGACGGTGAACCAGCCAGGTGGACGCAAATTGAACGGCGATTGGCGCGTGCAGGTGTGCACGACCTCTATCGCCGGGAAATGTTTGGAATCCATCTCGTCGGAAATTGAATCNTTAAGAAGCGTTCGCCGATCTCCAACGATATTCTTTGCTTTCACAGCTGACGCCATTCCCGAACCCTCCACATTCGAAAAAAAAAAAAAAAAAAAAATCGCGGTGGAATTAAATTTTCTTTTGTAACTGAACATACTTTTCCGTTAGCGCACTTATAAGAGCACCTACTGATTCACTGGATAACGAGTCGGTTTTAATCATGAACTCGGTAAACATTTATAAAATTACTGGGGACACGTGACTTTCACTTAACCCGTTCAGTCCCTGTCTCCATGACAGAGGACGTGTGCCGGTGTTTTGGGCGTCTTTCTTCTGCGTAATATGATTAATTTGTGAATTGTCAATGCTGACATCAACGAACACGCAGTACGTTGTTCACTGGTTGCGAGAAGCACGCTCGACACAGGTACAGTGCCCACCAAAATTTTTTAACGGTTTCCACATTTCAGGTAGTAAATTAACCCTAACATGCGCACTGTAGACAATCGTCAACATGTTGCAAAGGAAGCTAATACTTGACAGATTCTGTACTCTGCGAGGCCCAGTGCCCAATGACCTTATCTGTGGGAACTGATTCCTAAATCCCGCTACTGTGCTACGCCATCACTCGTTCATATCACTGATCACCAAGCACAAAAGTCGCAGCTTATTGGTTGTGATAACGGAACAAGTTCTTTGCCACCTTAAGTACAGTACGTATGAAAAATTTGTCTAATTTGCAACACACGAAATTATGATTGATGTGGGAATGAAAGGTATAATACGGGACTGAACGGGTTAACTTGTCACCTTGTCCCCGATCGTGGTTATTTATGAACTGCACAGTCTACACCAAGGCATCAGAGCCCAAACTTTCTGGTAGTCAATCTGAGTTGTGGAATTTTCTACACCTCTTTGACATGAATGGTTATTGCCAATATCATCGAGCGCGCAGAACGTTGCTTACTGGTTCCAACACATGTGATAACACGAGTAAAGTTAATACTGAAAAAAATACGTTATTACAACACTTGAACTCAAAAATAAAAGCGTTATCGAACNTAACACGAGTAAAGTTAATACTGAAAAAAATACGTTATTACAACACTTGAACTCAAAAATAAAAGCGTTATCGAACAAGTTAAAATGGAAAAAGGTTACATGTAGGTTAGACTATAATATCATATGCTCACCTCTACAATTTTTTTATTATTGGTTGCGTGTCTTTGTAGGAAGACATTATGATTCCAGACTGGGCTATTCAGCAGTTTTAGGTTACTCTGAACGTCTGTAATTCACGGAAAATACATCTAGGCCGCGTCATAGAGTAATAAGTACACAGAGACGAAATGAGGCGAGGTTTCCTTTGATGTCAGCGTACCCATTCGCTCATTGGCTGCGAGAGGTTCTGGGGCGGGTTTTGTGTCTGATTGACCACTGCGTGCTGCGGAACGCTCCCTATTGGTTAGGCTGCTAGCCGGCGAGTAGATTACCAGGCGCTGATTGGCGAACGGCGTTCCAACATGTTGCTGGTCGGTGACGCCATATTGCTGGCGTGTGCGGCTGGAGTTCGCTGTGTAATGACTTTTTCACCTTTGTATTATTAACCCATTCAGACCCAGTGTACATAATTGTGTACATTACGCACGTGAAGGTAATTTTTGGTCTGTGCTGCAAACTGCGAAGCTCAATGACCAATGATCTTACCTGTGGGTAAATGATTCGCAAACCGTCTTACTGGTCTAGGTCATAATTGGTTCATATAACTGTAGCCGAACATATAGCCTACATCTCATTGGTTGTGACAAAGAAAAAAGTATTTTGTCGACTTAAGTACAGCACGAACCATAAAATTTTTTGTTTGCAACTCCTGAAACCGTATATTAAAGTATATCTGAAAGGTCATTCTGTGGAGGAGTTGTTGAATTTGCTAAATTTACCTCAAACGAACAAAAACAATAAATATGACGCCGATCAGCATACCAAAACACGTGTTTGTGTGTGGTAATGCATAATCACACGATTCGCAAAATAATGCTCACATTTCTGTTTAAAATTTGTGAGTTACGTGTAGAGACCCTGCCATTTCGCGTTATAAGACGGCGCCAAGCTAGACTCCGAAGTACTCTTACACACTCGAGCAGAGGTCACTTGTTCATTGTCTGCCGTCCCTTGCAGAAGTCACTCTCCTGTTACACCCGGCCACACGGAGTGAAGCCACTATGGGTGCTGAATGTTCACTATTCATCGTAAGTCGTACAGAGCGTGTCAGGTGCAACATAAATCAATTCGCGGTTTATTTCACACTTTTTAAATCATCCAATGAATGGCGTGGTTGATTGTTTCCTCAATATGGCATGTATCACAAGCGTTTTATACTTGTGTTATTATAAAAGTATCTTATTTTTAGTAAAATTGGAATTTTATTTATATTTTATTTGTAAATTATAATAATTCATTTGTAATTAACATGAAAAAAACAGCGAGGAACTTGATGGGGTGGTAATGCCTAGTAAGAAATAGTTATTATGCGAAATATTATAATGAGTGCGCACGAATGCGGTGTGTTGTCCCTCTAGTTTAATTTTCTAGTCTTCGTTAAAATTTGTTTGCACTGGGCGGAAGAATATTCTGGTAGCGTAACTTTGGCAGAGCTTCAGAAAAGTGTGAAGTAACCGTGAATGGATTAAACATATACGCAAGTGTATGCCATCTTTGTTGGTATTCAAGGGTTCCGCCAGCGCGCAACTATTTTGCTCTTTCGAGGACTCGAAACGCGTTAGCTCAAAGGGCCGACTCTTGCTCAGTCGCCGCTTGCCTCACCGCCTCTATGTGCAAAGCTTCCAACTGGCGTGTAGTCTGTTTCGTCTGCGACTCGCCCGAACGTGGCGTTAAGCGGTGACCCCTATGTTTCAACGGCACGCTAATAAAGGTGAAATGATGATAACTGTCTTAAGACAACTCTGAAGTTCCTGCGCAAAACTTTAGCTGCTAGAACTGACCCTGAAAATGCCCCTGTTAGCCATTTTCATTTCCACAAAATAATTTTTAGAGTTGAAATAAGAACTTTAAACTTGTTATTCGGTACCAAATATCCCTTAAATGCTTTCCGTGTGCAGGCGCCTCTACAAAAAGCCCAGCCATTTTTTAACCACGTGTTTTGTGCCAAACCTTTGTAACCTACGTCATACGCCATATATATTTTAAACACCTCAAGGTCACGTCGGGCCGCAAGGAAGTATTACGATGGCGATGCAAAATAGCNAACTTGAAACTTGTTATTCGGTACCAAATATCCCTTAAATGCTTTCCGTGTGCAGGCGCCTCTACAAAAAGCCCAGCCATTTTTTTAACCACGTGTTTTGTGCCAAACCTTTGTAACCTACGTCATACGCCATATATATTTTAAACACCTCAAGGTCACGTCGGGCCGCAAGGAAGTATTACGATGGCGATGCAAAATAGCATAAACTAGCTTTGCGTGTGTTCTGTTTCCTCAACATTTTAAGCGGTGACTCTGAGGTTTTCAGACAGCAATCTACTCAGAAAAGTTACAGCATTGCACAGTAGTTAAAGCATGGTTTTACATAAGAATAAGATATCGTAAACAGAGGGCTACCTACAGCGATTCCTGCTGAATTTGTCATTCTTCAACGACCATATTTATGTTTCAGTAACCAAATTTATAAACTGGCAACACAATATCTTCTTTTATTTCTGCCCTAAAAAAAAAGAGATTTTCATTGAAATATTTTATAGTTTAACATGAGATCCTTATGTCAACTACTTATAAAACGGAAAGTTAGGACCTGATAAAACCGTGTCTGGAAGGGTCAACCTCGTCATCCTCAGACGCGGGCCGGCGTGTAAGCGAAGTTGTTTTGGGTCCAAGTGCCGGTGGTGTGGTCGACTTCAAACCTCGTTCCAAACTCTCCAACGAGAAGGGGTGGCAGACGCCACGGGGGTTGTGTGGTACCTCTCGTCTCCCTTCCTGGCCCTCTGGCCTCTTGCGCCGTCTGCAGACTGCACCGGCCCGTGCGCTAATGGACCCTGCGTCTTGAATATTCAGCAGCCGCCTTTACTGTTCACTGACCCTCCCCCCTTTTTTTTTCTTCAATCTTTCACTATCCCTCAGCCACTGCGACTGCTGAGACTGTGCTCCAATTGGTCGATACTTTATTTTGCACTGAGAAAAAAATCCTGATGAGTAGGGGCACCTGTTTTTCGCGAAAAAATTTCAGGACAAGTTGTGTATTCTAACGCACTTAAGTTCAGAACCACTTTCGTGATTGGATCATCTGAATTGTTACGCGTCTTATCTGTCTGCCTCTGAACCACGGGCGGTAAGTATCGGAGACACTTAATTCTTATTGGCTCACTCATGTAACAGATTGTCTTCACAAAATGAAGGTTGCAAGTGTGCATGTATAATATTGAAGTCTAGCCTACGCGTGAATCTTTTCGCGAAAAACAGGTGGCTCTAGTGATGGGTTGTAGGTACCATCTAAATATGGTTAACTTAGATAGTAATACCAACATAACTGTTTGTTGTATTCCTGTCTATGATTGTATTTGCTACTGTACATATGGTTGCTATAGCAGAGCACTGCGTTCCTGCTAGAAAACAGACAGTACCTCCAACAGAACGAATTCAACACATTCGGGAATTGTTCCCATAACAATCAGAATCGTTATGACTTAACAGAATTTTCTATTGCTGGCACTGAACAGTTGTTATTTCAGGTTCCAGTGTAGCAGCGATATGATATTCTGTTTGGTTGTAACGTTCCTAGTTGTGGGAACGTTCGAAATAGTGTTGAATTTGTTCTGTTGGAGGTACTATCTGTTTTGTAGTAGGAATGCTGTGTTCTGCTGTAGGAACTATACGTGTAGTATCAAAAGCAATCACATGAACACAAAAAACAATTTTGTTGGTATTACTACGTGTGTTAATATTTAGATGGCACCTACAAGCCATAAGATGGCTGTGCCTATTTTAACAGTCTAGAAGGTGCCGACAACCATATTGTTTTTCTCAGTGTGTAGTTTACGAGTTAGTAAGTTTCAGTACGGATTCTGTCATCTGTTAAGGGGCCTACCTCATTGGTGCTTGGGACTGCTTTGCGCAGTGTTCGGAATGCCGGTTTTCCCACGTAAATATTAAACGTGCTCCCAGTGTACTGATCTACGAAAAGATCACATACTTCAGACTACGCCCGTCGGCTACTTTCAAGATGTCGCCCACATTGGAGAGACAACCTCGGAGTACTCCAACATAGCCATTTTTTTTTCTTTCCAAAACGTTATATCTTAACATGTTTATGTCGCATTCATACTTGAGGGGCATGCACTTAACCTTGCTACATACTTTACATCAATAAAACGATAGTTTTAACCCTTAAAGTCCCATAGGTGCCTGTAACACCACGATAACATTGTATAGTATATTCGCGGTTTTTTCACCCTTTTTGAATCAACATTTGAAAAAACAGCCCATGTATAACGTGTTTAGTTCTTTCCTAAATATGCCATGCAATACAAGCGTTTTATGCCTCTGCTAATCTTAAAATTACCTTATTTTTCGTTAAATTGAAGATTTACCTGCATTTTATTTATAATATTTAATTTATAATTAATATGAATATAAACAGCTATAAAACGTGTGTGTTGGTAGCGCTTAGTAAGAAATAGTTCTCATGCAAAATATTATTACAACTGAGTGCGCACTAATTCGGTGCGCTGTCCTTTGGTGTAATTAGTTAAGCTTAATTTGCACGAGGTGGAGGAATATCCTGGAAGTAGAACTTTAGCAGGGCTTCAGAAAAGTGAGAAGTGACCGTGAATGGATTATATGCTAGTTCAGAGCATCGCGTGGAGCGGCGATGAGACACTTCTTGCGCTTGACAATGTATTCCTTATGTCTCACGTGCTTCTCATCCTCAACCTGACCTCGCGTGCATTATTCTCGTAATGTTGCGTTTATCTATGGGACTTTCAGAGGTGACCTTATTTTATTGACAGAAAAGTCTGTACAGACACCTATCCTAGTTTGGCTCGTGTCCGGTTACAGTGTTTTTTAATATACGGCAGTCTAAAAAAGCAGTTTTCAACTGTATTGGAAAGCTTCAAAATAATATTTACGGTATGCGTGGTAACTTTAAAGGATGATTCCGTCCTCGTTCTGGGTATGATGTCTTTTCGTAGGTAAATATACTGGGGGCGCGTTTAATGGTTTCGTCTAAAACCAGGATTTCAAACACACAGCTACGCAGTTCAAGCGCCAGGCGGGTGGAACCCTCGACACTTCACGAGATCTGAGCGCGTTTACTGGCTTCCAAGGCAAGTTTGAAGTTAGTCACGTATACCCACCACTGGAGGAACATCGGTTAATTAGCCTCCGTATTCCCATTCGCCACCGTCTTAATGTTTCACGTCGCTTGAACACGCGCACTGAAATGTGAAACGGTCGTTAAAACATGAATGTCAGCCACTGGGGGGAGTGTTTTGAGTGCCCCAATAAAATACCCGTTATTGAGTCAAAGGAATTACAGTAAATTCTGTCGTTTTCAGTAGTTATAACAAAAAAAAGTTTTGGGAGTCTAATAGTTTTAGGGTTGTAATTGTCTTGCAAAGTCATTTTTACCCTTTCGTTCACTATTTAACACGTTCGGTCACAAATTAATTTCCGAGTGGAAGTGTTGCAATCGGCTGATTTTTTGGCATGCGCTATACCTGTGTTCAGCTTTCGTCTTGCAATCAGTGAACAAACGTGCTGCGTGTTCGTCGATGTCAGCCTTAACCATTCACCAATGAGAGGTGGGGAAACTTCAACAAATCAGATTACTCGGAAGGAAGGTGCTCAAAACACAGGACACTGATTCCTTGATGTGTACAGCACCAACCATAAATGTCCTCCACGTGCAACATGTCTGCAATCATGGACACGTGGACTGAATGGGATGAAACACAAGAGGAATAACAAATACAGGCCTGCGATACTGTATAAACGTAAAACCGTATTACCGTCTGAGTTTTGTTTTAAACAGCTAAGAATTTCTGAAAATAGCATCTCGAGGGACAGATTACTTAGCCCCTTAACTTAGACATCAATTTTTCGTTCCAGGTGTTGTAAAAGAAGAGAGATTTTTGTTTTGTCTGACAAGTATTTACGATTTTCTTGTAACAACTTACACGATGGGACAAGTGAGAAAAATTCCTACTGGCCAGTGGCACAGGCAACGACCAATAACAAAATTTTGAGAAGAGGCAGGTGTTAAAAGATTGACCAAAAAATGTGTTCTTGCATCTTCATCGTCTTCATCATCTTTAATGGGCAGCAGCGGCGATGGCAGTTTTATCGTTTCGACACAGCTAGGTCCTTCTACCTCTGAAGCGCCACCAGCAAAACGCAGCAAGAAAATCTAATAGACGGTCGTTTAGCTGTTAGCCTCGACGTAGTCAAATTAAGCTATAGAAAATCTGCTGTCGTCTTAACATCCACACTCAAAAGTGCCGACGATGATCCTTCAAAATACAACATAAAAACATCTTATATTCGTCGCCAGCGAATACAACATAGAGAGAAAATAGCGCAATGTTTGAAGTCAGAATTTAAACCAAAAGTGCCCCTTACCGTTCACTGGGATGGCAAAATGTGTGAAGATATCACTGGTCACGAGGTAGTAGACAAATTACCTATTTTAGTGTCAGGTCAGGTTGTTGACCAACTTCTTGATGTTTCGAAGCTAAGCCGTGGAACAGGAGAGGCAATTGCAACAGCTGTGGTTGAAACAACAATGTGTTGGGATATAAGTGAAGAAATTAAGTGTATGAGTTTTGACACTACCGCATCAAACACTGGTCAGAGAATGGAGTTTGCATCATTTTAGAACAAAAATTAGAAAATGATTTGCTCTGGCTGGCCTGCCGTCATCATATACTAGAAATAATGTTGGAAGCCGTGGTACTTTTGGGGTTGGCCCCTTCCAAACAGTGTACCTGATATTTTAATTTTTAAACGATTCAAAAACAATTGGACAAATATTAATCAAGATGACTTTAAAACAGTTTCTTCTAATACATCGTTGTTTAAAGATTGTGATGATATTTCAAGAGAGATCATTACTTTTGCAAAAGATCAATTAACGTTATATGACCCGAGGGATGATTATAAAGAACTGTTGCAGCTGATCGTTATATTCCTGGTAGGTACATTTGAAAAACCAACGTCCTTCAGAACACCTGCGGGCTTACATAGAGCTCGGTGAATGGCGAAAGCGATATATTCGATAAAAAATGTTCTTTTTCAGAGATCAATTCAGGATGTCTAATAAAGAGCAGAAAGGTATAAAAGATATTTGCGTATTCACAGTTCGAATTTATGCTAAGTATTGGTATAAAGCACCTTCTGCGCCATCTGCACCTGGGAATGATCGACAGTTTTTAAAAGATCTCAAACAGTATGAGGAAATTAATCAGCAATTATCCAAAGTGGCATTGAAAAACATAATGGGTCAGTTGTGGTATTTGTCTGAAGAACTTGTGGGCTTAGCCTTTTTGACGACAGAATAAACCTAAAAACTAAAAATAATATGGTGAAAGCTTTGAACAATGAAGGTTTAGAGTACTGTTCTAAAAGTTAAGCCTTGGAAAATGATTTGATTCTCATAAAAAACCTTGAAGATTTCGTGTCAAGCAATACATACAGATTATTTCACATAGCTGGAATGACGCCTGATTTTTGGAAAAACGACGTGGAAACATGGGATAACGACGAAAGTTATACAAGAAATAAGGCAACAGTTTACAGTATGTGAGTTGTGAACGACATCGCAGAGCGAGAAGTGGCGCTTATGGAGAAATATAACACATTACATACCACCAACGAAGAACAAAAACAATACCTGCTACTATTGGTTAAAGACTACAGAAAGAAATTTCCTAATACGAAGAAATCTACTTTGTTGTTAACATGAATATTAATTTTGTTGTTTTATTAACCTAATGTGTCATTCTGTAATTTTTTGCCATTGTATTTGAGTGATGTAAATTAAAAAATATTAAACATTAGCAGGATTTTTTTTTTCATCCAAGATTTGCCTTGGGCGGTAGCGACCCCTAAAAGTTTAATAAAAAATCCGAAAAAATACAGAAATAGTTTTTTACGTCATAGAACATTATAATGGGGTGTCCCGTAAAAAAATAATTTCAATTTTTTTCCGACCAGATACGAACTACGCTAACTGTCACGTTAAAATATTTTCCAAAAACCTTATCTATTCAGTTTATTAGGTAAAACTTAAAATTAATATAAAATTTGAGGGGGAAGATATAAAACATAAAAATTGGCAAGATTTTTTAACGTTCCAGTATGCCGTAAGGAACTTCAAGTAGAATACTTTTTGTTTGAAACAGTTATGTTTAAAATTGATGCACTGAGAAGGAATTTCTTCAATATTGATTCTCCATTAGAAACACTGTGGCTTACGGCTTGGCAGGTAGCGCCATTTAATCGTGAATCGTCCACAACTGGAGACAGGTTGACTGCTGAAAAGATAGTAAATATATGTATATTTCGCGGTATCAAGTAGTATTGTGTTCCTGTCGCCGTAAACACCATGAATATTTACTAAGTTTTGTATTGTATGTATTGAATGAATACAACATAACGACAAACTGCAGTTCTCTTTCGTTAGGTGGAAATACTTTATATTTTATAAATATATGCATAATTGGTACACGTAAACTGCTTTTCAAGACTTGAGAGCTGGTCTAAGCTAGATTTAGTTTTCAAACTATGCTTTAAAATTTAAATACAGTGGTTTCATTGTACGAGGTTATCGCTGTTCACTACTATCTGCCATTTTTACAACGCCAAGTCAGTGTAACTTTGTGTTGGTTTGACATTTCCTTAATATCACAGTAACACACTATTTTGTTCTTCCTGTTAATTTTAGCGCAACACAACTTTTGGTTGCGGCAACATTACTTAGAGGCTTTGTTAACAATAACACTCTAACAGTATGTTTGCATTACAGGAAGATAAGACTTTGTAAATGGTTAACATTAGATAACTTTGTTACAGCATTTTTAATGTTAATACAACATAAACTATTAAAAAAATGCCTCACTAGTAATTGTTTTGTTGCAGCAACATTAGACTTTTTTTCTGTGCACTATTTTAACTGGACCGGCTCAGGGAGAAACAGTGTTTTTGCCGCGTATTCCGTTGATTCTCAATTACCTCCCTTTTGAATTCAAGAGACTGCAGTTCCCCCTCAAAATGTGCTTCCCGATGACGATATATAGGTCGCAGGGGCAAACTCTTAAATTTGCAGGATTTGACTTGAGGCAGGACTGTTTCTCCCACGGTCAGTTTTACGTGCCGTGCTCGCATGTAAGCTCACCGCTCAGCCTACTTAATTTCATTCTACTTTATATTTTAAAATATGTATTCTATTTTAAAGACAGGCTTGATATATATATATATATATATATATATATATATTGTTACGAAAACACGAATTCCACGCGGGCAAAGTCGCGGGCAAAAGCCAGTAGTGTATATTCGCTTACCTATGTTCCAAACAAGTTAAATAAAACTGAATACGTTTGAGATGTAATGAACTAAAGTCACTGATATCGTAATAAATAATCGTTAACAGAATTTTTCACGGATTTAAGTGAAAATTTACAATGGATACCTCCGCTCTAGTGACTTTCCACTTAGACCGTGTGACTTGTGGGACGGTAGACAAGCTTTGGCGATGTAGTTTCATACCCGTCTACCTAATCAGGTCAGTCATTTGCATACAAATTGCCAAACTATTGGCTATCGACCTAGTATTCACATTACCGTGCCATCACGCACGACATGAAAATAATTTATACATGCGCGGACGTAACAGTCCAAGGTATAAATAAATTTCACAGTAATTTGTGGACAAGCTTGACTTAATACACGAGCTCGGATTGCGGTTTTAATGGGATCACATTTCATTAGACATGCCGTGTAGTACTGTGACTTGCGAGCTGAAAATTCTGGGAACTCTTTTTGCGACAGGCAGTGGATGACAAAGAACCAAAAACAGAACCACAACCAAAATTTATGAACAAACCTAGAACAATACAGTCAAGAGATAGTAGATTTTCTCATTATTATTTCACTCTTTTTGTCCATGATAGCGGACATGTTGCACATGGAGGGTATTATGGTTCGCGCTGTACACATCAAGGAATCAATGGCCATGGTTTTTAGCGTCTTCCTTGTGAGACATCAGATCTGTTGAATTTCGTTCACCTTGTTGTGAAAAGCACAGTGCCATTCAAAATGTTGAACAATTGCAACATTGGAACTCGTAATTTGATTCCGGACCGAACAAGTTAACAAAACAATGCCGTAATTAAATTCGTACAGATGAGTTATGAAGTGCAGCTCACAGGTCATTGTACCCGCAAAATTTTCCTAGACGTAAAAATATTTTTTATCCTTGCCATTATGTATCCTGTGGAGAATCTTTGTGCTATATAATTAAGGATACCTTTTTCCCCGCAAACAATTTACACGGCAATTTTTTTTTAACAGACATAAGCGTAGAAACACATTCTTGATTGGACTATGTTAACTGTTAGCGCATCTTGAGTGACTGGTTACAGATTAAAAAAACTTTCTGTTTCGCCCAGTCTCACACAAAACAATTTTCTAAAGCCTAGCGTGGCCAATAAGAGATTGGGTATGGCCACAGCAAATTAACAGCGACGCCATTTCGTGTCTGTGTATTTATCAACTGTGCGATAAAGCTACAGGTATGCACGGAGAATATTGGAGTGTAACCTGTGCCTAAATATTTTCGTAGGAACCAGATGTAGGTTTTTTATTGGACACTAGCGCTGGAGAGAAATTGTTAGCTTCTAAGACATGCTGAATGTAAACCATATCTACGAGTAGTTACAGACATTGCTGCTCCATCATTGTCCCGTGTATAGTCGAAACCATATTGTTATGGAAAACACAGCCTTTCGCCTACTATACGCGTACTATATAGCTGTCCACAATGGCTGACCATCTTTACTAGCATGGCGACATAACCAGTCTCCCAATAAATGTAAATGGAATTTTATTTTAACGTGTTTCTCAAACGTATCTTTTACAGAATCTATGACAAATATTTTTTATAATTTGCGTTTTGTCATCTCCGAATCTGACAAGTTACGAAATACAAATTACCAAATACAAAATACCGAATTACCGCCTTATTAGTTTTACTTGTTAGAAACGTTTAAATAGCCATACAGGCGAGGTTACTGAAATAAAGTAATACGTCTATCTTACGCACAATAATTATTTCACAAAGCAAGTTGCTGAAATATTTTTTAAATAGGCATTTTCTCACGTTTTTTGTAACAATTTCAGAAAATAACGGTTCTACTTTTTTAATTTTTAATTTGAAACAATGTTCTGATAATTTTCGGAAATAATTGCTGTTTATTTTAACACTTAGAATAATTTTAATTTTGGAGTCATGAATAAACAAATTAATCATAACATGGCTTGTTAAACAGTTGAATGTCGTGGTCTTCCGACTGAAACCTTACAAAATGCTAAATGAAAAATTCGAAAGAAAAAACCAAAATGATTTGGAACACAGCATCAGTTGTGGCAGTCATATAATACTTTGTTGCGCACTGTACTTTTATCGATCGTGCTTCTTGCATGTAGTGAATATGCTGTATGCTCGGTGTTATCAGCATCAACCACTCATAAACGAGAGGCGCTGAAACTTTGCCAAATCACAATACACGCGAGGGAGATGCTCAAAACATAGGGCTCTGATTCTCTGATGTGCACATTAGAGGCCGCGGCGGTGTAGTGGTGAGACTTCTCGTCTCCCGCCTAGGTGAACAGGGTTCAATTCCCTGCGAGATAGCTCCCGGATTTTCGCATATGGGAATCGTGCCGGACGATGCCGGTGGTCGGCGTTTTTTCTCAGTGATCTCCCGTTCCCCCGCCCTTGGAATCCGGCGCTGCTCCATACTCACTTCACCCTCATCGGCTCTCAAGACCTCGGTGGTAAGAGCCGCCCAAATCTCTCCGCTTTGCTGTGCACAGTGCCGGTCGTAAGTGGAGAACTGAAAATTTCGTTTATGTTTATTTGACGGCTATGCTAAAAACTGACAATTTTGTCTACACCCCAGGCGCTGTCATTTGTTCATTGACCGGTGCCTTCATGATCACTCTTGTCCAGTGCACGAGGTTGTAAGTGATTCCATCTGCCTCTTTTTGATCTGTGTGGGTTACTGGCTCACTTTCCTGCGGGTCGTGTCAGGAAACGAGTAGTCCAATCACTAGCACTGATTTAACTGGCGAAATTCCTCTAGCCATAAGCAGGCCCGTAATCAATGTAAAGGGAGGGGATCAAACTCATTAAGGAAATGTACATTTGGAAACTTAATTTTTTAATAGTCTATGGAGGGTTAAAATAATACATTGAATGTCTGAAGAATATACAATGTTTTTACAGAACAGCTTGTAACAGAAAAGTATCTCTTTATAAGTTAAAATACATTTAAAAATCAATTAACTTGATACCAAACTTCAATAAATGTATTATAATTTGAAACATTATTTTACACACACACACACACACACACACACACATATATATATATATATATATATATATATATATATATATATAGAGGGAGGGAGGGGAGAGAGAATTGTTTCTGTTAAATTTAATTAAGGCTCATAGCCATCACGAGCCTTTTATCAGTGCCCCCGAAAGTTGGTAAATAATTTTCGCTGCAGTATCGTCTTCTGTGTATTTAAGGTGGGTGGAAAGAAAAGCGGAATGATTTTGTCGTAACGAAATTTATTTTGGTGATTCAGACACATTATTTGTACTTTTCTTCTCACTATTAGATATTCTTAATAAAACTGTGAAAATTCTAATGGCACTGGTTGGTAAGGGGAGGGCTCGAACCTCCGAAACCCTTATATACGGCCGTGATGATACGGGTCGTTAATTTGCGACATGTCCTCGATCGTAGTTAGAAATACGTTTTTGTATGTCGTAATGTTTATTTCGGGCAAGTTGTGGCTTTCTTGTACGATCCATTTACAATTAACCCCTTTCAGACCCGCTTTAATTTATGGTTGCTGATGTGATAACTAAGATTTTTATTTCATTCATGATGTACTTTACTCTGACACAGTTTTTTTTTTTTCAAGGTCTTGTCCAGTGACCTGCAGGTTTTGTGTTCAACGATAGTGATGTGCACGATCGGTTAATAGAATAAATACTCATAGCAAGTTTCTTGTAATATGATGCTGATGGACGAATTGTTTGTGCTTTTGCTTACTTCTCTGTGATGTCAGGGAGTGTTGATTTCATTGACTGTAACATTATATTGTGGTGTCAAGTGAAGGCTGTGGCAGATCGCGTATGTGCGCTGATGATGTTCTTGCCTTCCACACTCCTGCCTGTACTAAAGTTATAATACTCTTGTTCCCTGGCTGTTTATAATCACGCTTGTGCAGACCTCCGTCAGCATTTAATTTTGTTCCCGTTTTAAGTATTCATGCTGTGCGCAGTTTCGGCTTCTGATCTTTCACTAAATGAATATTCAGCGCAAATTATCGCTTGGAAATTCCAATTTCGCTCTGTATTTTATTATTCTTAAGCTGTTCCGGAGGATCGCAAGGGAATTCCCAAGCTAACTTGTCTTCAGCTGCGTGGATCGGCTTCGACGAGAGGAATTCGCGACAGTGATGCAAATTCTTTAAGGGAACTCTTCATGCGTTGGCTGTTTATAACTAGTGGCACATAATTTTCGTGAAAAGATTCCACGACTAGATGTACTCCGAAACACGTATGTTCACTTCCACTTCTGTGACTGGATGATTCTAATTGTCACTTGTATTAAGTGTCTGCCCACGAATCACGGACGTTCAGTGTCGGAGTATTAACTCTGATTGATCCAGTCAGGTGAGAAAATGTGTGCTCCGAAATACACACAGCCAGTAACCAAATGAATGTTGCAAGTGTGCACGTAACATATTTAAGACTAGCCTGCACGTATATTTTTTTTCGCGAAAACAAGCGTCCCAACGAGTAACATGCAAACTGTTAACGAGTGTGCTACGTATGTTCCTATGTTGTGATTAGTCATTCTCAGCCTTTCTACCTGCAACCGTCATCTCTGTGTGAATCCCATGCTGTGATATGTCGTAGGTCCTCCGACCCAGCCCTATTGCTTCACCATGATTGGTCGGATTTGGGTATCTTGAAATCTTTTAGTTGGGAAAGGGGAGGGGGAGGCGTCGTGTACGGTGATCGGCATAAGGGGCAATTTACAGGAGCGTAGTGTTGATTGAGTGTCTAGGTACATGTGGAAAAATCTCAACTTTTAAAATATTTCTATGATGAACGTGCAAGTGAGTTGAGAAACGGAACAACATCCATGCAATGTCTAGCTTATACGCAAGTTAGACTCTCGACAAGAGCAACTAATGTAACTATACGCAAGTGCTATCATTAACATGTTTATTATTGTAATTAAATGTATTGTATTAATTATAAAGTATGATTCATTACTCGAATCGAGCAAGTACACACAAGTACTTTAATTATCGCAGTGATTAATTATGCATAATTAGGCGTAAGTACATGTCCTGCACATGTGCCTAACTGTAAGAGGCATATCTTTTGAAAATGGTAATGTATTTATGTATGTATATAAATGGCCATGCTAATCAAGTGTATCTGAGGTGTATTATCCATAATGATGTTCAAATATAACATAGATCAGATATATGTAGTGTAATATGAGTTTCTAAGTAAGTGCTCATTGCTCATAAAGGTAACATCAAGCTATCTTGAACGATACATTTTAAAACATATAAATATGGAAGGCGTAAGTGACAAATACAATGAATATAATTAGGTATAGTAAAATCTCGTGAAATGATTTTGGGACAAACTGGATTTCACACATATACATTTCGAATTACTGTTCAAAATGGATCATGGTTTATTAGACATCCCTGAAGATCTCTGTGTAAAAAATTACCTTCAAAACAAACAAGGATATAATACTGTGCTACGTTGTTTGGGTAGAAATGGCTACTCGCTGGCGAAGCAGACAATTAGCAAGTACCTCAGGCTCTAACTAAACACTGCATGCATGCGTGCCTGTGAACATACACTGAGTTAAGGATGTACACAAATTCCTCCCCCGTGACGTACAATTCGTGAATCCTGGATGAAAATGTAAGTTGACATCTTAATGACTAAATTATGTACGACATTTTAGTTACAAAATCAGGCACACTGCATGATGGAGTACAGCCGATCCTTCACTTCTTGCAGTTGGAATCAAGTGTGGTATCACATCACAGGTTGAAGAGGTTATAAATAAAATTAACATCATAAAAATTGAATAAGACTCGATTCTGGTTGTTCTCGTGCTCATGCAACGATGTAACTCTTAAACATTCTGTGCTACGATATAACGGCGGGTAAAGTGATTCAAGAATAATGGATGTCTAGCAAATCTTCCATCCACCATAATTATGTTACTTCTATTTTGGTCTCCATTTTCATCCAGAATAGAAAACACTTTATGTATACATACATATATAAAAGCTGACTTTTCATTGTAAAATACATAATGTGGTGCAACATATCCTTACTTGTGTGTTTGCATGTAGAGGGCAATAGGCATATATGTATACAGACCCATAATCACATCCTACATTGTAAAAAAAGAGTTATATATTTTTACAAAAAATTTCTTTGTAAACTAGTGCCAAGATTATTTTCGTAACTACATCTGAATCCGAGCAAAATTTACGAAACATTAATGTGGAATGTGTAAAACAAACGTTGCATTTTAGCAAGTAAGTACTGCACACCTCAAGTTTAGTATGCATATGATTATACACCAAAAATGTTGTATGTGTCATAAAACAAAGCAAAAATGGTTTACTGTGTAGATGTTTATACATGTAAGGTGCATGTATATATGTCATTACGTTCTCCCCAGAAAGGCACACTGTCGAGGCTGAGGGGAGAGGTGGAGTTAAAAGGATGTGTAGGCGGCAAACCCGCCGACGAAGTGATTGATGTCTGCGAGGTGGGCCTCCCCGCTGTTAACTTCCGAAAGGGGTTGAAACAGGGAAGGGATTGCAGTGGTCTCGCCGCACGTGCCCGCCGGTGAGGAAGTTTTGTCGGCGGAGGGTGTTACATAAGCTGTCACCACGGACAGGGAGGGGGTGTAGCAGAATGTAGGGAGTTGTGGGGGGGTTGGAGGAGGTGGCGCTCTGCTGATTAATTAAACGCTGGCACTGGCCCGGTTCCTCGTCAGTCGAGACGAGAGTCGAGCTGCGCGCTCGAATGGCGTCCGACCCCCTTACAACAACCTCCCACCAACTTGTCCCCCCTCTAAACCTAACTGCGCACTCTGCTATCGACCACCAAGGCCGGCAGTTCTCACTTCCTGGTGCCCGCGGCAAGCCAGGCAACACTGCAGTCTGCAGTCTACTTGTAGACAGGTCTGTGCCTGCAGTGGCGGATCCAAGTTGGGCCTAAGAGTGCTTCAGCCCCTCTTTTGGATATTGAACATACACTGGATAAAATTATGTTCTTGAAACCAAGTACATTGTTAATAGTGCAGTATTAATGCACATACTTTGTACAGTAACAGGGGAAGTTTTAAATATTGTTACTGATATTTACATGTAGCACGAAAACTTAATGCTTACTGGCAATCATGTGGTTCGAATGTAATGCACAGTGCCACATCCATTTATGTTGCCCCCACCTTGACTGGTCTCCAGATCCTCCACTTGGCTATGGTGAAACATAGGAATATACAGGACTAGCAGGTGGTGCTACTGAGTCTCGTCAATCCCGCATGATTCACCCAAAAATCTTACACCTATGGTGAACAACTGTGATTCACAAAAGTAATCCTAATATTATGCTGAACCACTATGAGTCAACGAAAAATCACAAGTTTGTGCTGAACAAACAAGTGCCATTCAAAAAATCCACGAACTTCACTGAAAAACTCGCACGACTATTATTTCGAAGTTAACTATTGCATTTTTTTGCTACAAAAATATAAAGGTTTAAGCACAGAAAAGGGTTTTTTTTAAGGTCTTATATCCTTTGTTCTTTGTGTAATGCAGAACATCGTATCAAATATACGTTATTTTAGATAGACTAATTCTGGAATTTTTTTTATAAAACCAGCTATGATCGAAATTAAGATTCGAAATAAAGTATAGCAACTTAAAATAATTTATTTTAAAAACATCTCCTGAAAGTTTATTGGGGAAGAAGGTAAAAACAATAACCAGTTGTCACTCCAGGATATTCGTGAGAAAGAATGTAGCCTGGCTAACAGGGGAGGGCTGTAGCCCTGCTAACCAGAAGCTAACAGGGGAGGTCTTACAAACCAACGAATGGTTATCAAGTAGACCGCCCACGGGCAGTATTAGTTTGGCCCATACATGTCAAAAACCAGAAAAAAAAACGTGACAGTGATGAACAGCAACACTCATTGATATGGACATCTCTGCACAGGTAAATACTTAAGACTGACCGTGTTTTTCACACTGCATGCTTCCACAATTTTTAGAACTGCTTCATTTGTAGCTGAAAGGTTAGCGAGATATAATAACAGTGTCTCGAATTTTTTAGTTCTGTATTTGTAAGAATACGTTGATTATTACTGTTCTCAATTTATGTCATTTACAGCCTCATAAGAAAAGTGCACATTATTGTCGTTCTCCATTTTAAGCTATTTAATAGCCAAATTCACCATGTTTCTGGTTGTAGCCCTCTGCCCAACTGACACATTCGAGGACCTCGATTCCATTGTAGTTGGACTGCCCTGCAACTGCACATACATTCTCAGCCTACCGTGGTTTCCAACTAAGAACTAGGTAGTGGAAAAACACTCTTATCTACATCCGGCAATTGAGGTCGTGAGGTATGACACGAATTGGCATGGAACTCATAACAAATACACCCAGCATAATGACGAATATTCGCTGACGAAATTGCTGAAAGTGAAAGTACTGTCCCAACATATGCGAATGTGTACTGTTATATTCCCATATGGGTAGTATACTTCTGTATATGGAGGGGAACCATGGGATTTTTAAATACACCAAATTTTACCTCAAAAGCATCTTTACTACGACACACAACATTAAATACAAATTTTGATGTGGCACGCGGGTTTAAAAGTCGGGGTTAGATGTGGATGGTAAACTGAAGGTCTAAGGGTGGGCAAGGATGTAAGGAGGGCTCTGGGCTCGCAGTCTTTCCCTATGGCGAAGACACTTGCCCCCATATAGCTGTTCTTGGACCGCTACCCTAGGGAGCCCATCACCGACTGACAATACTGCCTTTCGCCTAGGTGTCCACCACACTTCGCGTCCACGCCCATTTTCACCCCTATGCTTGCTTCCTATTGTCTCTCCCTTGCAGCCTGAGCGATGTTAATGCCGTCAGATGTTGATGAATTGCCGCAACCTCACTGTGCCAGCCAGACCCAATTATTACTTGAGCTTTTGAAGATTCTTGCATTTGTGACTTTTGCGTTATATTTCCAGCTTCTTATAAACTTAATTTTAATAACATCTACTGGCCCCATTTATGCATCACCCTGCATCGCTTTTTATTGTTGCAATTGTAACAGTACGCACTCTGCACGTAAATAAGGGAAAAGTAGAGGAAGAGCATGCCTTGGAAGGGGCGGAGGAAGAGAAACTGAGAGGGGTAGAGCTTGTTCAATTAGCTGGAGAGGCGGGCATGTAAACACGGCAGAGAGGAAGCGAAAAGCACTCCAAGACGACTGTGCCTGCTCCTGGCGAGTTCCCCCCACCACTGTACCTTCTCCAAGCCCATCACTGTCTCCAGGGAGATGATGTTCCACAGTCAACTCGCCGTAAACAGCGAAGGGCTCCTGGCGCGACGCTCCCTCTTCCCATGACAATAGTCCACCAATTAGGCCGAGAATGGGAGGGGCTCCGGGCCCCTCCCACCGCCCACTCACCGCCCCCTGTTGAACAGGTTCGAGCGCCGATTCGCCTGCCAATATTTGACTGCCTCTTGTCTGACAAGTGTCGCATCCGAGCAGTTTCCGAGCAGCCACTCACGTTCCTTCTCTCACCTGGAAATAAATACTCACGCTCGGCGAAGTTCTCATTTTCTAGAAGCAGACAGAACTCCAGGCTTTAAATGCTCGTTTGACATCTTCAATTGGGTAACAATTTGTGTGCTGCGCGCCTTAGTATTCTCGGGACAGTAAATTAAGTTCTGCATTGGCATGAGCGGTCACCTGTATCGAGGCCCTACAGGTAGGTCGGGTTCGTTTAAAGGACATCTGCGGATGAACTCGTTGATGATTCACTGATATTTAATAAAATCTAACCTGTCGCTAAGTAATATTACGAATTTTGCAATTTTCTTACTGTATACTTTGCACTTTTCTTACTGTATACTTTGCACTGTTGTATAATTTATCATTTTTACACACAAAAATGATGCAATAGTTTACTTGGGACTGAAGAGTTTGTTCATGTAGCAATATTCCGGTCTTACTTTCAGGTCATGTTTTAGATGAAGTTTGTTTTCATTCCCTAGTATAAACAGTGGCTAGTGCTGTGCCCTAATGCGATTAACCTTCACTGCCCTCTCATGGTATCGTTCTTTGTCTCTTTACGCAAAAGGAAATATGTATAGAAAATTGCAATTGAACTATTTTTGTACTAGCCCATAAACAAGAAGAAGTTTTAGGCGAAAGAACAAATAATTAATTAATTGAACTGGAAAAATTCCTTCAGAACTCGAAAGATCATGAGACATACAACACACTGCTGGACCAGTGAGGAAGTCTTGGCATATTTTGTTTCGTAGCGGAGGTCTTACAGTCATAGTCCCTTCTCACTGTTTTATTCACTACCCTTTCCTATCCATCGAGTCATTCTCTTATAGACCTACGTAGCTCATCCTTCTATTTAGATTGTACAGACCTTTTCTTTCCCCCATCCTTCTTCACTAAATGCATAATTCTGTATTTTTACAAACCATTCTATGGAAACTAGTTGTTAAAATTATGTTTGCGACACTACAAGTAAATTAGGTAAATTAAATTAATAATAGGTAAGTCTAATGTTGAATTTTAACAAGAGTGTTCTGTGCCCTTCATATAAATCGTAAGTACGGAGATATATACACAATTAGTATAATGTACAAAAAATGTCCACTGTTTAGTTACTTGGCACTTCAATTGCTTTATAATATATTTGTACCTCAGCATCTAATATGCATTGTAAAAGAGAGCATGTAGGTTTGGTAACCTTTTTGTGGTTGTGATTAACAATCGTAACTTATCTTTGTTTTCCGTGGGAAATTTTCATCTGTTTTTCCTCTCTCACGATTCTTTGTAGTTTCTTACAACCAAGAAAGAGCGTTTCTCGGCTTTGCAGAAGAGAATACAAAATGTTACATAAAAGTCACAGTTTAATATTCATTTATTTTTCAGTTTATAGTTTATACGTAGTTCGACATGACGAAGTTTTTATAACTCCAATAACGTTGTTTATAAAGTGAAGAAATACAAAATTAATAACAATTCTCTGGCCTCACATTAAGTATAGCTAGCAGTATTGGTGTAGCGTTGTTATTTGGCATTGCGCTGCATTTCACAGCCTTGTAAAGTCGAAAGCACGTGTCATTTTTTCGTTGTCTGCCTCCTAGGTGTGAAGACACCCCTCTTCCGAAAGCACTGCACATGATTTGGACACATCACTATAGAGTGTGTATTAATTGGCGCAAATTTGCCGTGGTTAGAGATGGTGATTTATGCGCGAAAAAATTTCGTGCAGAGGTATTCTCCAAAACTATATGATTTCTTAATGCATTCATGATTGGATGACAGATTCGAAGCTTTTCGCAGGCAAATCATGTACGTTCTGTGTGAGAGCACTAGAAGTCTCAGTGAGCCATTCTGCCAAGTAAATAGTACCTCGCACGTACTACAGCCAGTAAGCCAGTAAATAAATTGATGTCGCGGTACTTGTGCATAGGACGTTGAGACCTAACGTGCTGCCCGACATTATTGCGATAAATCATCATCTCTACCCATGGTGTATCAAACACAGCATGGTCCATTGGCAAACATAGTGCAAACGCAGGCCTATATTGGCTTGGAGTACAGCTTGTAGCTAAATACTTACCCGAAATTAGCTTGTCTGTCCATTGCTTGTAGCTAAATACTTACGCGAAATCAGCTTGTCTGTCCATTACGTAAGCATCAACGAATTGAGTGGTTTAGTGGTAAACCTACTCGCGTCTCACCTAAGCGAACCCGGTTCGATTTCCGGCGGGGTTGCCCCCGGATTTTCGCATGTGGGAATCGTGCCGGACGATTCCGCTGGTCGGCGGTATTTCTCGGGGATCTCTCTTGCATTCCGGCGCCGCTCCATACTCACCTCGCTTCACCTTCATCGGCTCTCAAGACCTCGATGTTAAGAGCGGCCCAAATCTCTCCACTCCACTCCACTCAATTTTACTGGCGGAGCAATGCGTCTGTAACCATGCGAGTTTTATTTTCAAGGACAAAGAAATTCTCGAAATAGCGTTGCCCAAGCTAGCCTCGAGCGTAATTCTCAATGTTTTAAACTTCACCCACGTGCATGTTTATACCACTTCCATTAAACCACAGTATTTTTGACACACCCCGGGCGACTTTCGACCAATAACGAACCTGCAAGGAAAACAAGGACCGAATCCCGTGTTATCGGGTCTGGGGTTAAGGGCTCCGTCTAGTTCGATCTTTTTAGCGCGTTTGAGGCTCAGATGCAAACTAGCGATAAGGGCGACACTTCCACGCGCGCCTAGTGCCCCATCAATCCTACGCGCAAGTCGCTGAACTGGCGTGCAGTGTTTCCTACGTACTGCGTGTACCTATGGGACTTTTAAGCGGTGACACATATCTTTTTATTGCTGGAATGTCTGCAGCAAAGTTCGGTGAAGCTCCCTATAATAGTTTCGCATGTTTCCGACCAGTATATTATGAGATACAGGAGTATGAAACATCTGTTTTTGGTTGTGTTGGAGGGCTCGGGAATAGCATTTATAATGTGATTTATTTATTGGGAGTATTATTCGTACCTCGTCTGAAGAGTGTTTTCTTTCCGTACATCTGTATAATGGGAACACGTTTAGTGGTACCGTACAAAAACCGCGGATTTCGAACACTCTGCAACGCAAGTCAAGTGATAGATAGGCGACGACCTTAAACTGGAGCAACAGCAAATTAAGGACTGCAGGTTGTTCACTGTCAATCAAACAGTTTTGAAATGTACCTTTGAAAAATGTCAGTACAACTATCTGCACATCAACGGACACACTGAGTGACATGCGTCCAGTAACGTTGGTAACAACGGGGGGAAAATATTTCCATATCTTTACGTTTTATTCAAAGCGTTACGTGAACATTTGTGAGTACAGTTATTTATTTTACTTTCTTTTTTTTGACGCTTATTAGCACGAAAATTAGCTAATTCGTATAATTTGAATAATCTCACGGTTTCACATGACTGAAGCACGAAAAAAGTGATCGGCCCCATGGCAATGTTAATTTGACGTATGGCGGAAGAATACTCATTGTGCATACAAGTATATCTTAAGACTGTTGCCTGGTTTGAAAGCAGTGACAATTTGGTATAGGGAAACAAATGTTAATGAAATTTTTTTTTTTTTTTTTTTGGCGTTCTTGTAAAAGATAGATATATAACACTGGGGACTTTTTTGAACATAAAAGCCTTTTGTAACATAATTGTATGGCCTGTATCCTGGAAAGATCAGAGAACTTAATAATTAAATAAAAAATTACTGAAAAACTAATTATATTTTCGTAGATACAGAGCTTGAGAGTATAATTTCGCACACTTCGGTTTTGTTTCAAGATTATATCTTCAAAATTGGCTTTAAAAAACGATTCTCACTACTTTCAAACCAGGCAACAGCCAACAGCCTTACAAAAGCGCTCAGTTTACTGTAAACAGCGTGTAACTGAGGCTGCAACACAAATATTCGTGGCTTGTTTCGAAATTAATCCCTTAACTTACACGTTATTTTTCGTTCCGGGTGTTGTAAAAGAGGATATTTTTGGTCTGGCAAGTATTTACGAATTCCTTGTAGTAACCTACACGAGGGAACCAATGGGAAGTAGTTCTGCTGGTCAATGCCACCGGCAGGAACCAATAATAAAATTTTGGCGTGCTAGCAACAGCCAATAGCTTTAAACAGTAAAAAGACGCGGTTTTGTATTGGTGCCAGCTTCTGACCTTGTACAGCACCGACCATGACTTCACCTATTTCGCAACACGCCATAAGTGAACGAGTATACTCGGGATAATATGTTAAGGTGTTCATACGCGAAATTTTCGCGGGTTTACTATCAAGCTGGCGGAGGCATAGACTACATATGAGGTAGACAGCTTATTAGTCGTCTGTGCATGTACCCAACATTGACCTACCCCAATCATACACAACTATAAAGTCATATAGTCAACAGTGATGGAAATGTTTGTTTATTTCTTAATTTTTAAATGACAAGCACTATTATGAAAATAAAATACTATTATCAATTTGAATTTAATCAAACTGCATTGCAAATTTGATAAATGAATTATAAAAACGGCCCAAAACATTTGTTTACAATTCAGTTTTCTAACCTAACATCCAAACCATGCCGTTTTCGCTAGACGTGTTAGCAGAAAAAATAGCCGTTAAAATGTTGAGATTGGTTGTGCACAGCCAGCGAGATCGGTCTACCTCATATTTAGTCTATGGGCGGAGGTGTCTGATAAATCACAGCATCGACTGCAATGTTGCCCATCCTGCAGTACGCCATACGTAAAAAAAATATATAGACGGCCGTGTTGGCAGTGGACAGACGCCGTCGATACACACCCGGAGCTTTCCGTGTTATCCGGGCAATATGAGCTGTGGCACGTAGGCAACCCCCTCCTCTCCCCCCTCCCGTCGATGGGAATAAACCACGCCACGTGCGCGCGCGCGGGGTCGCAATTAAAACTGGGGAAGCGACGGTAATTGGAATCCGAACTCCCGCCGTGGAGCAGCTATCTCATTGACGCATCTCTCAGGACGCGCTCCAAGACACATACGATTTAGAAAAACATACAATATAGTCCATTAGCGGTTACTTCCAACTCTTCTGAAGCCCTTGCTAGAGTTATACTCTCAGACTATTCCTCCGCCCCATGCAAATAAAGCTTAACCTAGCCTGGAAAATCACACCCGAGGGACAACGCATCGCGTTAGTGCGCACTCAGTTAAATAATACTTTACGTGAGAACTATTTCTTACTATGCATACAAACACATCAATTTTTTCCCTGCATTTATCGATGTCAATTACATATAAATGAAATATTATAATTTATAAACTAAATATAAGGAAAAGTTCAATTTAACCAGAAGTATGATACTTGTATGCTAACAGAAGTGTAAAACGTTTGTGATACGTGGCATATTAAGGAAAGCGTACATTTTCCCTTCTGTCTATGAAATTGAAACAAAGGACGTGTTAAGGGGGAATGGTCCGCAAAAGCCGTATATTTACATTATTTTCATCACAATTTGTTTTGCAGAGGATATTTCGGAATTTTCGGCACGATATGACATAATAATAATAATTTAGAACACTTTCTTACGTTGTTAGATACTCACTGCCTTTATTCATTTCGGGGCAATGATGGATGATATTAAAGAAAATCTTACTTCTTATTATCCATCATTGCTCCGAGAATAATAAAGGCTGTAAATATGATATCTAAGAAGGCGTTAAAAATTATTATTTGTGTCTTGTCTTGCCAAACTTTAAGATAAACCCTCTGAAAAACAACCTAAACCAAAATCGGCTAAATATACTACTTTTGTGCACCGTTCTCCATGAGAGCGCCGTCTGTCTAGCGTTGAAGTGCACGGCAGGGTTTTGATAGAAAACACGTAATTAACAAATGGTTCGATATTCTGTAGTGGTATCTAAAACACCAAAGCGATTAAGAATTGTTTCGTGCTCAAAGACAAGATTTAAGTTCTCATTTCAACACCAAGTATGATTTTTTTGGGCGTAAAAACGCTTCAAACGGGTGTTTCCCGGATCGGTTTTTGGTTCTAAATTTTATTTTCTATGCAAAACGTTTAGAACTGTATTTAGACATGCATTTTTTCTTCATTAGCGTGCCACATAAATGTAAGGTTACCGTTTAAAGTCACGTGCAGGCAAATCGCCGACGGAAGGATTGCGCACCAGTTGAGCGCATTGCGCATAGACACGATGATACAAGTGGCGAGTGAACGAGGGTTTCCATCGCGTGTAATGAAGTCCCACTGTTACAGATTTAGCAATCAGCACAGTACAGCATCGCGGTGGAAACACTGACATACGTTTGTATCTTTCCTTTTTATATTTATATACAGTATAAATGATGTTAAATCTAATATGGATGTCACAAAACAGTGATACGGAGCGATGTTCACATTGGAATGAGGAAGGATACGTAAAGGCTGAAAGCAGAAACCGCGGAAGTGTGATATGGTGATGTTTTTAATAGTTAATATCAAATTATGAAAACTACCATAAGTCAAGACCATACTGTGTCCTGAAAAGTGTATGAAATGTTTTCTTGGAGAATCTGCTGTAAAAATATGAAGCCTTTTTTTTTTTCTGTTGTCAGTAATAACTGCTACTAAGTCAAGCCACATTCTTTTACTATGTTCAAGACGTTTGACCGCCATGTTATGTAATTCAGAGCCTGATGGATTACTCACTGGTAAGAGCGCAACGATTTGTTTGAGACTGCCGAAAGTTGATGATAACGTGCATGCGACAACAGTCTTGGCTTCTTGTGAAACGTCGTTATCTGCCACGCCAGTTAGTTTTCCATGTCTGTAACTAACATTTATAGCTAGACATGTACTCTGTCACCTTGTAAAACTACATACTTATCCCACATTTCTAGGTTCTTTAACTATCGTGGTTAGTGGTTGTTTTCATCTCCCTAGTTAGGAGATGCCACAGTTCTATGCGATACGCTATTTGTTGCAGGTACTTACAGTGTAGGAGAACCGACAAACTATTAGCGCTGTAGCAAGCACATTATGTGTTGTATATCAGAAATGCACCAACTACTGTTGTTCTCATTGCAAAGCTCTAGTTGTTCTTGCAGAAATTCTAACTGCACTCTAGTTGTGTCACATCAACTAAAATTAATAACTTCTCCAATTATATAAAATACTTAAGTGTATTCTCAAAGACAGTCTGTACTGAAGGAACAGGCGCAATTACTTAAATACTTGCGCAACATATTCCCAACCTGAGAAGACCTTTATATCCTCACGCAGAACAATTTGTCTCTTGTTCTCATCATATTATCAAAGCGTCGCCTTATTTCCTTAATGTCGCTTCGCTGAGATGTGTGTGGCTTACCCAAGTAGGACGGTGAAGATGGTGAAGTACTAGGTACCACATTTTGTTTCAAATGAGACGTTTTCTAGGATATTCCTTCACAAAACCGTTCTTACCTCTATAAATCTCAATCATTGATATGTCACGCTCAATAAAATGTTTATAGTCATGACGGGATTCGCTGAAGGCACCCAGCCACCTTTGGAATGCTTCTAATTCACTGTAACTTTTGCTCTTCTGCTGGCGGAAACTGAAATACAGTTACGTAGCTTGAACTAGTTTCCGAGGCATACTTGCTATACGGCAGCTGGGTACACAACATTCCTGGGTATTTTCTTAGCGGGGAAAAAAAAAAAAAAAATAACTTGTGGGACAACATTTGCGTGCTCACATGAGTAAAACATTTTGGAGGCACGAGCACAAACAAAGCCCGGGGAAGCGAACGTAACACGCGTGTTTCACAAGCGTGCGCCTGGCCGGGCCAACCCATGAGCGAGAAAGACAGGCCACATTTCAGCACTCAGGCCTCCCACTACAGCCGGCCGTCGTACACTGCACTAAAATAATGTGTCAAACTCTAAACATACATATTTTCTAAGATGTGTATTTACTTTGCATGAAATAAATACAAGTATACAAATATTTTTGTAGCTTAAATGCGCATACATTACTGTGTCTAGACAATACTCTTTATATTTATATTGTTCTAATAATTCGGGATGCTAGTTGAAAAATTGAATTAAAGAAAATATAGCGCATGTTCTTAACAAAAATATTTGAAGGTATTTAGTTATTAAATGGCTTGAAAGACAAAATGGCGGCGATTATGACGTCGGAGTGATGTCACAACGTTCAGGGAATTTAATTTAATAAATTTGAAGTTAACCTTGATTGTATGAAAGGGGCCTTTACACTAGGTCTTGAGCACCCATGTGTCTTGATAAGAGACGAAGATGAAACAGCGAATAAAATCAAGAGGGAAGTGGGGCAATGGAAGTATACCGAGAAAACCAGACTGCTAACGATAACGTCGCCACGTTTCTTCACTGCCCAAAAACGCGTGGTTCCGCCGGAAGTCTAACGTGGATCACCTTCGTTTTAGGTCATTACGCTATCCATGCCACTAAAGAAATGCATGCAAAATAAAAACTAAAGTATTCGATCCGCATTGTCATGAATACGGTAAGAAAATAATTTAAAATCATCAAATTTAATATGCAAATAATTAAATGTTGGCCGAGCAGACCGGTTGTCTCCTTTTATTATTATAATAATATTTTTATATCATTGTCAAAATTTTCAATTACTGGGTTTCTGTAATCTGATTTTGTATTTTTTTGTATAACATTGTCTCTTTTAGTTATATAACTAGGATCATGCCCTTGTCTTTATTCTATAGTCAGCTTAGGCAATGGCAAATATTCCTAATAAATTCTGAGTAAACGGCTGCCAGTAAAGCTTGAAAGAAACAGTAAGAAAGTCATTACACGGTTACAAGATTTATTTCGAAATTATCTGCTAAAAAGTAATATCACTGTAGGTAAATTTTTTTTTTCACCTTATCTTCTGTATATGTGTGCTGTGTGTCATAAATGTATATCTGTACTCTTGAAGTGCAAATTAATAAAATTCGAATAAACTTGCTTCCGTAAAGTAATATTGTCCCTATTATTTTAGACGAAGATGGTGCAGTACACTCAAATTACGTGTAGATGGGCTTCGCTCGTTTAACATGTATGGCTAGGCAATTTATTTCACCTCGCGCAGTAGTACTGTAGGAAGTTCCTTCCTAAAGAAGTCCTGAGTATCCCGGCTGGACAGGAAAATGACTTCTAATGATCATAATTGGCAATAACAAGAGAAAATGTGTATCTATATAGCGTACCGTAAACCCATCCTACACTGTGATTATTTGGCGAAAAATCATTGGTTCTACCATTTGCAAAAGTTAATCAAGTATAGGATGTTCGCAGTTAATAGAGCTATTTTAAAAGCCTAGTTTAAAATCTACATTTATTCTCATTTTTATATCACTCCGCCATATGTAAAATGTACAGTGCCGTGGGTGTAGTAAGTACTAATACGCCAATCAAGTGAAAATGTGACGTTGTTATGAACTTAAATGGAATGGTGTGGTGAGGTTTGTGCGGCTCTTGACAACGACGTCTTGAGAGGCGATGAGGACGAAGCGAGATGAGCGTGGAGCAGCGTCGGAATGCAAGGGCGAGGGAAACGGGTTCGCCTTGGTGGGAGGCCAGTGCTCTACCCACTGCGCGAACCGTGACCACAGAAACTTGAATGTCGGACCAATGTGCCAATTCGTTTTCAAATGTGTTTAAAGCAAATATAAATTTCTGATTTGTCAAGGGACTGGAAATTTTCGCTAATTCATATTAGGACAAGCTAAACCTCAAACACGTGTGTTTTTCTGTTGTGTTGGCAATTGGATCACAGTTTATTAGACACGCCCAGGTGAACTATGAACCAGTAATAGACGTGCAAGGAAACAAACACCGAATCCCTTGCTACCTGGTTCGAGGTTAAACTGGCTGTACACAAGGACAGCAGCCAATGAACCGAAAGCCGAGGCTCGAAAATACACAGGACAGTGGAATATGTACTACGGGTCATTTAAAAAGCGAAATTTTCCTGTCCCTAGTCATACACTTAAACATTACACTCGCAATGCAATGCCAAGACTATTTTATTAAATTTACTGCCAATTTAACTGAGAGCACGTATGTCAATGTGTGCTGTAGTATACAAGCAGTTATAGTAGCGTCACTGTAACTTAGGACTTGGGAGCTCTGCCAGTGTTGGGCCACTTCTCCCCGGGAAAGGAAACAATTGGACGACACTGGTACGGTAGGTGGGAGGGAGTGCCTGCAGATTCGCCAGCCCACCTGCCAGCTACCTGTGGTTGGTGCTTTGCAAGTCGTTCTGTCTCTCTCTTTCACTTGGGTAGGTGGAGCTAAGTCCCTTCTTAGGCCGGCGCGACTATAAACCAGCAGTGATTTTTTTTTTTCGAAGGGTGATTTTAAAAGTGCTCATTTCACCGTGGCAAGTCCATATAAATGTCCCGAAATGAATTCGCAAAAAATTCGCGGTTCACACTTACTACGCTTTCGTCGTCTGGAATGGGATACCTGTGATGGCATTCCCGACGTGATACGTCCTTTGTAGTAAGATCCGTCAGGTCGTTATGAGGACCCGAGAAAGGATTGGAGGGCGAAATGAGTTTATGAGAGAAGCCATTTTCGCGAAGGATGTAAAGAAGAAATATTCGGGAGCTGAATTTTTTTATATGCTACTGGTGTCGAATGTTTCCTTGAGGGAAGAGAAATGCGTTTTTAATACAGAACGTTATAGAAATGGCTCAAGAGAAGGATCGAACCAGCGTCCTCGAAAAAGTGTTAGGAGCAGGACTTGACGAACGTAAAGTTGCCCTGAATTAATTTGTTTTTCCTTGAAAACCGGCAGTAGTGGCCTAGGGTAAGCTAGTTGTCTGTAATCGGGACGTGAGTAATGGAATGTGACGTTAACTTTTTGAGGACGGTAAATATGTAAAGATATTGAAGACAGGCTATAGTCTTTTCTCGGTTTCTTCACACTTTTGAATGAAACCTTTAAAACATCACCCCTTGTATGACGTGATTGGTTGTTTCCTACATATTTTATGTACGACGAGTTTTTTATTCGTCTGTTAACATAAAAGTATATTTTTTTTGGTTAAATTTAATTTTTACTTATATTTTATTGATACATTATAATGTTTCATTTATAGTTAATATTAAAATAACTAGAGAGAAAATAGGTGTGTTGGTAATGCCTAGTAAGAAATAGTTCTTATACAACATATAATTGAACTGAGTGCGCACGAATGCAGTGCGTGGTCCCTTTGGTGTAATTTTCTAGACTTAGTTAAGCTTTGTTTGCATGAGGCGGAACAATAACCTGAAAGTAGAACTTTAGCAGTGCTTCAGGAAAGTTGGAAATAACTGTGAATTGACTATAGAAGCGAATCATCAGTTTCCACCACTGATTGAACGTCAGTTTTGCCTCACCAGCGTCCTATAGGCCAACACTACACCGTGCAAAATTTATGTTTGCATTACGTTTAATACTGGCGGGCAGTGAGCCTTTTTAACGCCTCTATGATAGTGTATCAATGAAATTTTCTTTCGTACCTAGCACAAGGTACAGTCCAGCCTTTTCATTTGCGTAATATTTTCGCGGAGGTCCAGTGAAACATGTGAAATTAAAATAAAATGTTGTGGCGTCTAGCCGGTTAACGAATAACACTCCGAGGACGTTGCATATTTACTGGAATTCAGGGCAAGCTATGCGTGAGTTTTCTATACACACAACCACAGCAGCAGCAGCAGCAGTTATGTTGGCCCTGTATTTCCACTTACTCAACTGGTTCACGTCACGTGGAACATGGTTGTCAGAATTGCAAGTTTCATTACTAGCTGACTGCCAGCCAATGGGCTGGAGTTGATAGCGGAGAGATTTGGGCGGCTCTGAACAGCGAGATCTTGAGAACCGATGAGCGTGAAGCAAGGTGAGTATGGAGCAGCGCCGGAATGAACGGGCAGGGGAAACGAGAGATCCCCGAAAAAACCCGCCGGCCAGCGGCATCGTCCGGCACGATTCCCACTTGCGAAAATCCGGGAGTGACCCGGCCGGGGACTGAACCCGGTTCGCCTTGGTGAGCGGCGAACAGGCTAACTGCTCAGCCACCGCGGCGCTCAATGGACTCGAGAGTTGTCTATAATATACCATCTAAAGTGGCGTGTAGTATATAACACGATATTGAGTCTATCGTGTTCCTTTCAATAACTTAACAATAATAAATTTTTTTCTACAATTAAATTATTACTGATGTGACGTAGTGTGCATGCTGGGTCAACATAGTTACTAGCAAAGCAGTGAACGCCTATACGTATGAATTTTGTCCTGAAGGACAGAGATATTGTCTTACTAGATATGCCCTACATAGATTCGGACATAGTGTTCAAGGTCTTAATAACGCTAATTGGTAGGGCCTTAAACATGGGGTGCGAGAAATGATCAGAGGTTTCAAATTACCGTTGAACCAACTATTATGCGGTAGTCTAACGGACTGCGGCGAAGAATCCCTGGTAGGCACGAGGCCTCGAATACTCCCCTTTCCCCCCAGAACCCCAGAACACCGAGGTAGCACCGTAATTAGCGGGAACATGAAACACCAATAAACATTCATTGCATTTCCATCGGAACACCAATAAACATTCATTGAATTTCCATTCCCGCCCCCTGTCGTCGAGTGCTAATAACCGGGGCATGCCTTTGATCGGTCGAGGCCTCTCTTCATTTTTTTTTATGAAATGATNGGTTAGAGGGTTGGGAGTGGGAGGTACGGCGTTGAAATTAATACGGCGCGGGGTCCAGTCAAACCTGGTTCAACGTTGCCGGTCAGTAAGGATATAGAGTACCGGAGCTTACAGAAACGAAATTGTCACTCCTCAGGGGGAGGAGTCACAAACTCTCTGATATTCCCATAAGTGCATCTGCATCCTCGAGGTGCCAGGTCTTTTCCATAACGTATAACTATAATGCAGGGGCCGCGGTGGTGTAGTGATTATACTACTCACCTCCCACCATGGCTAACTGGGTTCGATTCCCGGCGGGGTCACCCCCGGATTTTCGCATTGGAAATACTGCCGGACGATCCCGCTGGTTGACGGGTTTTCTCGGGGATCTCCCGTTTCCCCCGCCCCAGCATTCCGATGCTTTTCCGTACTCATCTCGCTTCACCCTCATCGGTTCTCAAGACCTCGATGTTAAGAGCCGCCCAAATATCTTCACGCTCACTCACACTAGATTTCAGCAAAATTCGCTTTGCTATATGGGGACAAACTTTACTTCACCACCGTATACATACCTGAGCACAGTGTGTGATTTCATTGGCGGATGGTTTTAAACGAGGTCATGTCACTCTGTGTCAGAGTCACGGAATATTGGTCACTCTACCGTTGACTGTTGTTATTAGCTAAAGGAATGCTTCAGGCCCTGTCACACAAATGGTAAGCGAATGTCACAAGTGACACGAGCGTGCAGTAACTTTGAGGTTAGTCTGCTGCCGAATAGTAAAGAATTTTGTACGTATTTACCTATAGGCTGTCCACAGTTAATTGGGCACTTTTCAAACCGACATTTGAAAAATGTAATGTTCCTACCTGCGTATGTTTAAATGGGCACACGGACTGGCATGCGCCTAGTAAAGTTGGTAACGACGGAAAGAAAGTAATTCCGTGTCTTAACGTTGACTTTAAAATGTTAAGTAAATATTTGTGAATAATGAAATTATTTATTTTGCTTTATGTGTTTTTTAGTGCATCTAACTGTAAGAATTAGCAAATCTGTAAAATATACAGTTTCACGTTACCGACGCATGAATAAAGTGGTAAGGTCCATGACTATGTTTATTTTACATATGGTGGAAGAACGCACATGTCCATACAAGTAAATTTTAAACAGGGCTTTCAGAAGTGCTCAGTTTACCATGAACAGTCTGCATCACGTAGTTTCCGAACGCGGTAACTCGCTCCCGTGTTTCGGATGTAAAGTTACAAGAAAATCTTTGGCAACTAGTTTTCAAAGAATTGTTTTTAACTACAGAAAAAATTTATTGTGCGGGAACTCAGAGTCGGCTAAGTTACACAATCGAAAACTTTTAGAATTTGACTTTACGTATGCTTTATTGACATGTTTTCTGTGGAGATTAATCCAATGGAACTATCAAAGTTTAAGTCAAGCTGTTTAGACTTTACCATTTTGAAAACTTGACAGTTACAGTCAAAGTCAAAGCAGCCATTTTGCCGAGAATAACTAAGATGTTAGGTGGAAAGAATTTATAATGGATTTTTGTAATAAGTAGGTACATAAAATACATTAATTGGTGATTAAATTGATTTACCAAATATTATTCAAATGTTCAAGTATATTACAAAACCGGTTTCCATTTTTTGGCTTGACTTTGGTGTTGTGTGTCAGTGATGTCGTAAAACAATGGTTTCCAAGCCATGGGGCCTGATATTGGTGGGGTGTTTGGGAAGGGGGGGGGGGAGTTTATAATGATTTGAGAATCGGTGAATTTTCGTGAACATATCGAAAGAACGCCGTATCTATCTATGCCTGGTAACGAAAGACGGTAATCATTTTACTATGTCCGGCTTAAAATACGCTGTTAATTAAACATGTTGTTCTTGATAAGTAAGATTAAGTTTGCATACCCCCCTGTCAGCGTTGTCCGAAATTAGGGACACCCGAATTTCGCGAAAAGATATAACGACTAGTTGTATTTCAAAACTCTTTTGCTCAGATCCACTTTTGTGATTCGGTGATTTAGGTGTTACGCTTCCTAAGTGTCTACACACGAATCAGAGACGTACAGTATCGGAGTAACTTAATTCTGATTGGCCAGTCAACTAAGAAAGCGTCTTCTCACGGACACACGTCGCCAATAAGCAAAAGGGAACTGCTGGTACGCTCGTAAGGTATTGAAATCTAGCATGTGCGGAAATATTTTCGCGAAATTCGGGTGTCCCTAGTGATCTGTTTTAAGAAATTCGTAAATACTATTCACACCATAAATTTACTATTTTTCAACGCTTGAAATGAAAAATTGGTGTATACGTTAAAGGGTTACATTCACTTAAATGCATTTGGATAAAAAACTAAAAACATTCCGTTACATGGAAGTAAATGGACCTTGGAGTCAGAGAATAGAACATCTGTTATCCCCTTACCCTCCTTTTTACTAGAAGGCCTTAAATAATCTTTGTCTCGCGAACTTTCACGTGACCAACTGTTACCACGCAGCATACGCCACAAGAGAAGCGCAAGATATAAAATCCATCACACGTCGGGTCAAAAATAAACACACGAGGGCGCAGACGGTGACTTCAAAGACATCCGCGTGTACGGAGCCCATAAAAACAACTGCCAAACATTTTTATTTTTATGCGACGCGAGATCCTTGACTAGGGAATAAAACTCAGGTTATGTCTGGAATTTATTTGCAACGATTAAATGTTTTTTTTATAGCGGAATACCCACAGACTTGGTGTGAGTTCGTAACAGCTTACCGATGTATTCAAGAAATTGAACAGCGCCTTGAAAAATTAGGATGAATTTATTTCAAGACAGTCCCGAACGAAAAAAAAAATCTTGAAAGTCAGAGTGGCTTCTGCGATTGGATCCCAGCTTTATTGGCTTAAATACCTATGGCTCAGGGCCAATTACAAATTCGCGACAAAAGAAGGGCTCATTCACGTAAATATAACTCACTCTAGAGTCACACTAGGAACTGACTGTGGTAGCAGCCAGCAAATAGCTTAAGGGAAGCCTCCCAGTTTTTCCCTCACACACACACACACACACACACACACACACACACTGAATGCCTGGTTTTTATAACTTGTTTGTGTTTTTAAAAAAGAAAATTCCGAAAGTTCCCCTACATCCAACTATCTATTGACCTTACACAGCAGTACTAGCGTAACGACTGAGCTACAAACTTCAATAATGTCACAATATTAATCCTTTCTGAACCACTTTAATTTACGGTTTCGGGTGTAGCAAACAAGAAATTTTATGATGCGGGCTGTACTTAACCCGCTCAGTACCGAATTAATTTACAGGCTGAAGTGTGGCAATTGTACAATATTTTGATGATACCTGTACTTGTGTCAAACGTTCTTCTCGTAACTAGTAGCAACGTACTTCGTGTTCATTGCTGTCATAATTGGCCATTCACAAATAAGGGCTGCAGGAACTTCAACATATCAGATTTCGTACACCCGGCACGCTCGAAACACGGCCGACTGATTCCTTGTTGTTTACAGTGCCAACCATAAATATCCTTAATGTGCAACATTTCCTCGATCACGGACACGGGGACTCAAAGGGTTAAGTCGACACAACACTTGTTGCTTAGTCATAGCCAATAAGCTGTAGGCTATATGTTCGGCTACAGTTATACCAGTTATGACCTCGACCATTGAGGCGGTTTGCGAATAATTTACCGCATGTAAGATCATTGGTCATTTAGTTTCGCAGTGTGCAGTACAGACCAAACATTACCTACACGTGCGTGGTGTAACACAACTGTGTACACTGGGTCTGAAGGGTTTGTGGCAAAACTTGGCAAAACAAATGTTGTGACGTAAATATGCGGTCGTAGTTTAGTCATTATGCCTGTATAGCTTTGTAAGGTCAACGGCTGTGTAAGGTCAATATCTAGTTGGGTAAAGGGGAACTTTCGGGCCTTTATTTTCTAAACACACGAACAAACTAGAGAAACCAGCAATCCAGTACAGTGGGGGAAGATTTCCCCTTAAAGGTTCGAGTACGTATAGCACTGTGAAATGTAGCCGACAGGTCACTGGATCCACGAATTTCACCAGTGTCTATAAATTAATATTTAATTTATATAACTGCGAAACACTGTTTTGGCTATCATTGTAACAGTGTCAGTATTTCTGACATTGGGCCAGATGCATTGCAGAAGGAACTATGTGAAGGCGTGCCAGTTTTCAGCAGCTGTTTACGGACCAAGTGCGTTCTCACTGACAAAAATATTCGCATACGTGAAAAGTACTAAGTTTATAGGAGGCTGTTAAAAAGCCCGTCTACTTGGAGCTTTCTTCCGCGTTTCAGGCCCATAAGCGAGGGAGAGATAAGGGCGACACTGCCACGCGCATCAGGTGTGCCACCGCCGCTACGCGCATGGCTCTGAACTGACGTGTTTTATAGAGCTGCGTGTACCCATGGAACTTTCACCGTTGACACTTTCATTTTACTGGTATATCGTCTGTAGATTTCAGGGCCCATGAATATTCTTGTATGCATATGATGCGTATAATTTTAGATACAGTGCTCTGAAAAAGTAGTTTTTAGCCATGTTAGTGTGCTCTTAAATGCTGTTTAATTTCGTCTGTGTGTATTTATCTACTCTGTGGTGTAACATACATGCATTAAAATATTGCAATGTTTCAACACTTAAGACGCTGTATTAATGTGGGGATTGAAAAGGGTTGAAGATCTAAGAGTGTGGAACAACTTGTGGTTTGTTCGGCGAGAAGTTGGTTTTCCGTACTGGAGTAGCGGGTTTGTCCTGGCCGCCTGCCATGCCAGGCCACGTAAATCTCTTCCTGTGGTGATGGTGCGCGGTCCTCTAGCCTCTAGAACAGCGTAGATAAGTATACATAGTCGAAATGACGTGTGGGTTTCTTTGAAGTGGGCGTACCCATTCGCCATTTTGCTGCCCCAGTATGTCGAGGACTGTGGGCTCTAGCTTTGTGCCGTTTTATAAAGCGAATTAGTAAAGTCTCTTTAAGTAAAATATGTCGATTTGTTTCAAACGACATAATAGCTTATAACACATTTAACAATTCGAGTGCTGCCGACGTAATGTTTACTTCGTCTTAATTTAACTTGAGTTTTATGGAGTTTTATGAAGTGACCGTGCATGGACTATAGTTTTATTTAATACTGTAAATTTTTTTAATTAAGTGGGCACAATTTTTGTTTATTGTTCACATTATTGCATTTTGATCATGTACTTTCACATCACTTTGCATGCTAATATGAGTATAATTGCATTTTAAAAAAGGAGACAGAAAATACTAGTATTCACAGGGCGGTACTCGCGGCTAGACTAGTGTGCCAATGGTAATTATTAAAAAGGAAGCTCAGCGAGAACTTCGAGATGAGGCCTAGGACCCGTAAAAAAAAAGCCTAGAAATGGACACCAACCAGAATGAAGAAGAAATCACTATTGACCAGGCCGACTACATACATAGAATTCTTTGGAAGTTTAACATGAATGACTGCAAATCAGTGTCAACTCCCATGGAGACTGGTCTGAAGATAAATCAAAGCAAAGAAGCTCTACCTCATAATGTCCCTTGCCAAGAGGCATTTGGCAGTCTCCTATATTTTACACAGATCATTAGGCCCGACATTTCCTTTGCTGTTGGTGTTATGAGCAGGTTCAATAAAAACCCGAAGTAATGTAATTGAGTAGCAGTGAAAAAAATATTTAGGTACTTAAAGGGGACCATTGATCATGCACCAGTGCGGTGCATCTGCACCGTGTGCCGCCTTTTGGTTTTGGTTGAAAAGGGGGAGTGGGGGAATCGAAACGTGTGCGACAATTAATTACTAGTAGGGACACCCAATTTTCGCGAAAATATTTCATGATCAGCTGTATTTCATAACACTTTATCTCAGATCCACTTTCGTGATTGGATTATTCACGTCTTACGCCTCTTAGGTGTCTGCTCGCGAATCACAGACGCACACTACAGGAGTAACCCAATTCTGATTTGCCAGCCAAGCCGCAAAGACACGCCACCAATACGCAAAAGAAAACTGCTGATGTACCATTAGGGTATTGAAACCTTACATGCACTGAAACCATTTCGCATAAATTCGCGTGTCCCTAATCATTAGAGGCCCTATAATTTCGCGTTGTAATTCGGCACCAGGTTATACGGCATACAAGTATTTGTTTCTTCCACGTGTACCACTGGACCTCCGCCCATCCAACATGCCCTGCACGGCTCACAGTCAATAGTGAACATTCAGCACTGTGGTGGCTCCATTCCGTATAACCGAGGGGGAAAAGGAGGATGAATTCTGCTTGTGGTGGTAGCCAATGAACGGCGACTTACTGCTTGAGAATTATAGAGGACTATGGACTCGAGGTTGGTGCCTTCTTATTACTAGGGTCACCCGATTTTCGCGAAAACCTTTCGGAACATACTAGATTTCAATACCATGCTTATTGACCGCATGTTTTTGTCAGAGGACATTTTCTTACTTGTCTGGCCAGTCATAATTGGAGTACTCCGGTAGTGTAAGTCTGTGATTCGCAGGCAGACACCGAAGACAGTTAACTTGTAAACCATGCCGACACGAACGTGGATCTGAGCGATAGTATTATGAAATACAGGTAACCATGAAATCAATTCGCGAAAATCGGGTGTCCCTACTTATTACGCGATTATTGTAGTGTGACTGTTAATTATACGGGACACCCAAATTTTGCGAAAAGATTTGATAACTAGCTGTATTTCAAAATACTTCAACACAGCTCTACTTCCGTTATTGGATTATTTTAACTGTTCCCCGTGTTACGTATTTTTCCGCTAATCACATACGGTCAGTATCGGAGTAGCCTTATTCTGATTGGCCAGAATTTCTTCTCACAGACACGCCCAGCCAATAAACAAAAAAACACTGTAGATGTGCTTGTAGGTTTTTTTAATTTTTAGCATGTGCACAAATATTTCCGCAAAAATCGGGTATCCCTATTAATTATGTATTAATTTATAGCATACAACATATAGACCGTAGTTAATTAACTTTATCACTTTGAATTATACGCTACAGACATCATATTACATCGCTCAACTTCAACGAGTGATACGAGTTCGCCGTGATATTACAATGTCCGCATTTTTTTCTTGACATTACATCCTCAGCAGGGGTCCGCGGTGACCTAGAGGCTAGAGCATTCTCCTCCCACCAAGGTGAACCGGGTTCGCTTCCCGGCGGGGTCACTCCTTAATTTTGTCACTTGGGAATCGTGTCGGACAATTCCGCTGGTCGGCGAGTTTTCTCAGGGATCTCCCCGCCCTTGCATTCCGGTACTGCTCCATTCTCACCTCGCTCTACCCTGATAGGCTCTCAAGATCTCGCTGTTAGGAGCTGCCCAAATCTGTCCACTGTCCTCCTTACTGCGCCGTCGCCAATTTCGATGAAGTCTACTGCAACTGTTTTCCTTTGCCTTCTGCTTCACCCACAGTACCAAGGAACTTGTGATGCGCTCGATGTTACAATATGCTATTCACGGTTAAGTGAGCACTTTTGAAAGTCCTTTCATTCGGAATAATAGTCAATAAATATATATATATTTTTTAGCCTTAGGCGTTAAATTCCGAGTGTGGTGGGATATACATATTGTGTTTATTATGGGCTGTTCTCGGCAAAGTGGCACTTTTAAGGTCCTATTTTTTTCCTATCAGTCATTTTTTATCTTTCCACTACTCTTTAAAATAAATATTGCCGTATAAGTAATAAACACAGCGTATATATTTCACCAGTCTAGAAAGTTAACGTTAAGGGTACAATAACATATATATTTATTGACTATTATTATAAATGAGAGGGCTTCAAAAAGTGCTAAATTTACCGTGAATTGCCTATACGTGCATGGCAATATTTATTTAAAAAGTTGGTTAAAGGATAAAAAATGGATGAAAGGAAAAATTAACTAGGCTCTCAACAGTGCTCACTTTACCATTAACAGCCTATAGCAGCAGTTATTTACTAGCCTATCGCCTTGTTTCTTCAACCAACAGCTCTACCCTCACGGCAGGAATTTATTTATTTGAAAATGTCTCCTTGCAGAGTACAGTTCAAATTATAAATCTGCTTTTGTTAAATGTGTCCTCTGTTCAAGACATGGGACCGTAATTTATCTATGTTTTTTTTTTTGTAACAGCCCAGTTAAAATTCGATCCATTTAATAATGTTGACCGTGCTTTCTCAATACTATCGTTATTTCCAAACATTTTATTTCCAAAAATACTTATGCTATCTATTGTGTAGATACTATCAGTACATCGAAAATATGTAGTGGCTGTTTAGAACAAATACCGATATCGATATTCGTGATATCGGAGATACCTAGCAGGCACGTCGTGAATATCGATCTTTCCGCTTCCCCCGGTTCTTGACGGAGCACACCCCCAGGGTTGACGAGACTAGGGGTGAAGGCGACATTCACCCCNGTGTCGGTGCGGGCGGGTGTCAACTTGTTTAATAATTAGCGGTTTGGCACGGAGGGGAGGGTGCCACAACCCGCAAGTCGTATTCCCACTCCCGTAGACAACCCGTCAGTCCTGTCACTTCTTACCTAGGCGCTCGCAACCCCCCGAGGGCGCGCGCCAACTTGTCTTAGGGGTTGAACGCCTCTCTCCAACCCTCGTACACCACCGCCTTCCTCGGCGCTTTGAAACTTGGGCCTACGCCACGAGGGTGAAGGCATGCATAACTGAGAGCCTCGGTTTTGGCACGGAATACTTGGTAATGCCGACGTGATGTTTTTAAAATTTATAATGTTAATTATTTAACAGGAAATTTGTACCAACATGGACAAAAATAAGCAATACAATACAAAGATAGACAAAATAGAACACACCAGCCAGGATATTGGCTCTTCTGTTGTTGCGAAAATGTGTAAAATTAACGGAGAACATCAGTAATGGCTGTAACAAAATAATTACAAAGTATATCAGATGATGAAACTAAACAAAACCTCACATTAATAATAAAAATAGTGATAATACTAACGAAGGCTATATAAGGTCAAATAAAACCAACAACATCGAGATGACAAGTACTTGGATAGACGAAAAGTAATTAATTAGAAAATACCAAGTTGTTACAAAGAAATAATAACCAACTGTCAACTGGGTCAAAAATATAAGTTGACTTGCTTCTCACGCTGCCTTGTGACAGCGGCAATGGAATGAATTACGTACAAGAATAACGCGTATCTAAAAGATTGTTTAGTGCAAGGCATATTACCACTAGGAGATTGGCGGATGTATAGTTAGTACTAAGAATGGTAAAACGACGAGAAAGGAACAGTGGATGGGAAAGGAAAGCAAGTGTCTGTTAAGCGTGGTCTGCGGCACCACGAAACCATAGNTACGAGAAAGGAACAGTGGATGGGAAAGGAAAGCAAGTGTCTGTTAAGCGTGGTCTGCGGCACCACGAAACCATAGGTGTAAAATGTAGAAATAGAAGAAAAGATTAGAGGCGGCAGGACAATTGTGACGGAGAAAGATGGGAGAAAGAAAGTACACTACAATAAGAGGAAGGAAGGGCAATTTACGTGTTTCGCAAGGTATTTCGGCACCTCGATACCGAGGTGAAACAGTTGCTTATATCACGAACTACAGCGGGGCTGCGGTGGTGTAGTGGTCAGACTGTTCGCCTCCCACGTAAGCGAATCGGGTTCGATTCCCGGTGGAGTCGCTCCCGGATTTTCGTGCCGAACGATGCCTCTTATTTGCGGATTTTCGTGCCGGATGATGCCGCTTATTTGCGGATTTTCTCGCGGGTCTTCCGTTTTTTGCCTCCCTTTCATTTCGGCGCTGCTCCATACTCACCTCGCTTCACCCTCATCGGCTCGATGTTAAAGAGCCGCCCCAAATCTCTGCACTCCGCGAACTCCAGCCTCGGACGGCAGTAAATGAAACGTCTTGGTGGTTCCTATTATGTGGGTATAACAGTAGTTATAAAATGTATGTTCGCCTGCGCATGATGCAGAATGCGGTGACGTGGCACCATAGCGGCCATTTTGGATTTCCCTTTTTTCCTCAGAATTTCCCTTTTTCCCTCTTGCTCTATCATTCCTTCCGATCTCTTCATGCTCTTGAATTCCTCTTCTTTTTTTCTCACACTCTGTCATTCCGATGATAATTTTTTTATGCTCTCTCATTCCCTCCCGTTCCTCTCGCCCATTCTATGCCTTGGAGTTCTCTCATGTTCCTTCCGGTCTCCTTTATTTTCTCTCTTGTCTCCCACCCCTCTCTTGCTTTTCGTGTCCTCCATCACCGTCGACGTTGTCAGCTGTATGCAGTCATATTTAATACCCGCCGCCAGTAGTCTTCTGTAGGCGGCCATCATTGATTCCCGCGCCTGCCAATAGATTGTGCTAAGTTCTTTTTTTTTTACGTCCTCCATCTTTAATTACCGAGTTCGCAGTGTGGGAGGTTCGCCGTTCGCGTCTAGGAGTGCTGGTATCGATGCGGCCATTTGGTGTGTTGGTTNCGAGTTCGCAGTGTGGGAGGTTCGCCGTTCGCGTCTAGGAGTGCTGGTATCGATGCGGCCATTTGGTGTGTTGGTTGGTTAACTCGTCGCCTGCAGAGGTGAGCCAGCATCGGGGAGGTGAGTTTAAACGGTGGCCGCCAGGAGCGCTTGAANGGTTAACTCGTCGCCTGCAGAGGTGAGCCAGCATCGGGGAGGTGAGTTTAAACGGTGGCCGCCAGGAGCGCTTGAAATTTTTTTTATTTGGTAGCTGTTTCGGAACTTGAAAAATGCAGGAGGCGTGCGGTTTCGATCCGACCATGTTTCGTTCGTCAATTTCCGCTTCTAGACTACACGACCACTACTCTCATCGGCGTACGCACTCACCAGATAATAAATGTGCCTTCTTGAAAAAATCGTCTTGTAAAGTTAGGAGAAGAAATAAAGTAAATACTCGCTTCGGCCTACGAACTAACCAGGTATAAACTTGCCTTCGCAAAAAAAAAAAATATATTTAATTTCAAATATTCACATACGTAAAAACTGCAGGCACCGAATGCGCACTCACTTTGTATATGTTTAAAAGTTATATATAAAAGTAATATATGGTGAAACAGAGTATACACACAACACACCTCGCACGTGCCCTATGTAATAATAATAATAACACAAACAAATGACCATATTAAAAATTAGCATTAAAGATGACAACCGGTGAAATTGAGTATACACAGGCAACACCACGCGTGCACGCTGGCACCGGCGTGGGGCAAAACTGAGTATACACTACCTCGCTGCCGCTGATCACTCAGCCTCACACTTTACTGTCCGCATGGCCGCCGTGCCATGCGCACGACTCCCGGACTTGGGTCCGGGGCTGTACACTACACCAGTAAACACCACCGGGATTATTCGTTATGCAAACATGTGTGCATGTATGCGTAACGAAAAACCTCAGTGCCATCGTAGGCATAGTGTACAGGTGGCTTACAAGTCGCCGAAATGGAAATCTTCCCACCTAAAAAAATTCAAAGCGGACAAAGGAACGCACAGAAAGATGACAGCCACAAAGGAAGAGTACAGTAGAGGTAGATGAAGTGAAAAGGGTGGAGGGAAGGGGACAGCGCTGAAAAAAAGAGTAAATGCAAGTGCGATTCGACCACCACTTACTACTACAGTACTAGTGTGACACGAATACCATTTCATATTCACAACCCTCGCTAGGATGAGTTGGAGACCCAACATAGACGACAAATCCTGTGCGCAAGTACGTACATCTGTGATAGTGGAATGTGAATTTGTACACACATTACGACATATCGGTAGCTCGCCTAACAAGATAAGGATACCTCTTGCATGAGCTACAGCATGCCACCATTCAACAACAGTATACCTGGCAATATGAATATGGCTCTAGCATGAGCTATAGTATGCTCCTGGTAAAAACACATAAATGGAACAAATCATCATCACACACATATAATTCGCTGTGGGAGAGAGCAATGGAAGCGCTTCAGCTTCGACAATCCTTGAGCGAGGAACTGTCTCTTACTATGCATCCCAACCCCATTCACTCTCCTGGGGACAGACACATTTGATGATACCTCCCCCAAAGGTGTGTGTACAGAACATTAAGCATGATAACCATAAGGGACTGTATGTACCCCATCATCACATATTGATTGTTTGTCGTCCATCCACGAAAGAGCCGCTTTTTTGGTACATTGTGCTGTTGATCTGTGCTCTCATTGCTTACTGGTTCCATAATATGCATTTATAATCGTCTGAGGTGATGGTATTTTGCACGACACTCTTCTGTGTCCTTTTGGCTCGATTCACTGCCTTATCCTTGCATACAGCTTACATATAGCTTCACCATCAGCCCGACAAACTCCATCATATCATTATCTAAGTACATTACTCCACAATTCCATTCTTTCGGCAGTTGCTCTGCTTCGTAGTTATAACGTACTCTCACGTCTCTCAAATACGTTGTCAGTTATAGAGGCGACCTTATATTACCGTAGCTGTCAAAGTATTGTGCCGTATTACCACACTTTATATATGTCGCCCAATGAGTGCCTGGCCCGAGGTTGGTATCTAAGTTTACTATACCGCACTCGTCTCGATTCAGAGAGTGTAGTAGTTAGTTGCACATGAGCACACCTCGGAAATTGGCTATTTCTATTTTAAAGGCAAATTTTTGTATGTCTATGTTTCTGAGTGGGCGAATGGGCAGTGACCTTAACACCGTCTCTTTCGCCTGGACCTCCATTTTCTCTTTCTCCCACCACCGCCTACACTGTAAGGTCGAAGATACAACCCACCAACAATTTTCTAAACCTCTAGCGAGCGCCTCCATATGTCTCTTGTGTCTAACCGCTTCTGACAACCACTTATTTTCTTCCTTAGACGTGTTCACCTCCCTCACTATACCATTTGCACCATCCATAAGACTGACGAGTATGCCGAGCGCTGGCAGGATGAAGGGCAAGATGCCTCCTCGTTTCCCTACTACTTTGCGAGGTTTTCTCTGTATCTTCCTGATTTTTTCTTCCTTCCAAACATTAAACCCATTACCCTCTTGACTTCAGTTTTAATATTCTTGGATACACCCAAGGCAGCTAGACGTTCGCCGAGTTTGGACTTGGGCGACCTAACTATCGACTTGGCTTTTTCTGCGAGAATTGTGTCGGCTGCATACCCATCTTCCAACTTGCTAATGGTCGCGTAGACAATGTCGTGTTCCTTTCACACCGTGTCCAACAAATTGACAGGGATGTCGCCGTGCTTCAATCTCCGTGCTAGTCGCGTGCCATGCCCACAGTATTTGTAGTTTGGAATATGTGTCTCGAAAGGAAGGTTGTTGATCAGCATATTCACCAGTCCATGTCCCTTCTTGGTCTTACTGCCACGGCACATTACAGCATACTAACTCGTCTTGGTCATCATGCCTACTTTATATGTTTGTTTCGGGGCACATGCCATCCACATCACTCGAAATTTGTCGCACATCACCTGACCTCTGGTGTGTGTGCGCGATGCGGCTACTCACCAGGTCTCGAACATGGTCATGTTGCCATTAGTACCAATGCTTTACCTATTCATGTATCATTTCAATGAAGATTGTGCAACACACCACACTTCGTGTTTGCATCACCTCTGATGACGAAACTATCTCCTGCGGATCACATCATGGGAAACTGCTGCCAAACACTGTGCGAGGTATCATAGCAGGACCAAGCAACTGTGGAAAGAGATGCATACTTCTCGGCCTCTTGGAAGAACCCAACGGTCTTCGATTCGAGAAAATTTACATATACTCTAAACCGCCAGAAGAGTCAAAAGTACCTATGGCTAGCGCAAATACTTCAAGCTGTAGACGGTCTTCGTTATTTTCCATGTCGCGACCATGAACAAGTCGTGCCGTCGAGTGATGCTTTGCCAAACTGTGTTTGTTTTCGACGATGTGGCATGTGAGAAACAGTCGACCATGCAGCAGTATTTCAGCATTTGGCTTTATGTAGCGGTGGATTCGATTTACCTGTGTCAAACCTATTAACACATGACTGAGCAACTTCTGCTTTGCAATGCTAATTTCCTCGTTCTATTCCGTATGGATTACCTGAAATTACGACATATTTACTCCGATAATGTTAATACAGATATGTCATTTGACGGGTTTAAAAGTATGTACAATGCTGCTTTGGAAGAGGAGTTCCAGACGATAACATCTTGGCTAAATAATTTATAACAAACTGTTCCCCACTGCTGCTGCTGAAGTGAAGACTGAAACACACATCGAACCCAGGACTCGGAGGAGGTGCAGCATCTATCTCCATGTGCTCATGCTTAGCCAGTAAATACTTACTGCGCACACTTTCGATAACGCGATGCTATTGTACTAAAAGTGAAAGCAGAACGGTCATAGTATATATTAAGGGGGTGACTCGATGTGTCTGTGCGATCAGCCTTGTGATAGGGTCTTCAGACTTGTAAATTCGCTGGACGACCACATCTCGCACTTGCTGCCAGTGCCTTCATTGTTCGTATTTTGAGCGGAAGTCAGATAGGACATGGAAACTCTTTCGCGTAAAACATCCTCCACATCCGCGAGTGTCACACCTAAACCCCGGGCTTTTGCATTTAGTTTAGCGGGCATACTACTAAGAGCGCTGTTAGCTATTTGCTCTCCGGTTTCGATTCCATGTTTACCACATCTTCTAGCTTCTTATTTAAAGTGGTCAGTATGCCCGCACCTTCGGTCATCACATTAAGGTGTTCGTCTAGTTTAGTAGCCAAGTCAGTAAGAACCCTGTCGGCAACTGCCTCTCCTACAGCATCGAGCTTCTTCTCCACAGCTGCGAGCTTGCCTACTAAATCAGTTAGTTTGTGCACATCATCAGTAAATGTATGAATCTGAGCATCCATTTTAGTAGACATCGCATTTGTGTTCTCGAATAGCAGAATAGCAATTACCTGTCATTGTGCTAAACGAGGTTTAATGATGAAACACATGGTGTTTATAGAGACAATAAGAAATAGTTCCTTAAGAACATACACATTTTTTTTCTTCCCAACACATTTATACAGTATGGTGCCGAACCAATGCGAGCATATCCAGGCCTCTATTAATTGCTGTTTAAATGCGAGCCTGGCATGTACTTGTACGAGGCGCTTCACCAGTACAAATGCTTACTCTCTCATGAGTACCCATTTGGCAGACAGTGCCTCTTCCAGCAACGCTTATAAGGACAAGACAAACCCGAAATTCGCCATTGTCGCTGATATTTTCCTGGATGTATGTTTGGCGACTGGCTCGGGTCTGACTTCCAAACTGGATGTGGCCAACCGACTTGAATATGTATACTAGGATAATGTCAATGAGCTCGTATCACGTCTGTGACTGCTAATTGTGTCTCAGCAGGCTGACAATAATTCCTACATGTACCAGGAGCACATGTTAATTACATGTGCTGTCGAAGTTCGCGCTATAAGCGGCTGTTTCACCTCTGTATTCTTAATTACTCTGCTATACAAAAAAGTATGTGTTAGTTCCACGCATTTTATTGGACCTCCGCTCATCCTACACGCTACGCGGACTTCAGGACAGACAGTAAACATGCAGCACTCTGGTGGCTTCATTCCGTGTTGCCGGGTGTAACAGAATTATACGTTCTGCCTGTGGCGGCAACCAATGTACAAGTGACCTCTGCTCGAATATGTAGCGTGGAGATTAGAGATGTTTGGGCGGCTCTTAACATTGAGGTCTTAAGAGCCGACGAGGGTGAAGCGAGGTGAGCATGGAACAATACCAGAATTCAAATGCAGAGGATACGGGAGTTCCTTGAAGAAATCCGCCGACCAGCCCGAATCGGCAGGCACGATTCCCACGTGAGAAAATTTGGGAGCGACCCCGCCGGAAATTGAACCGAATTCGCCTAGTTGGGAGACGAGTTGTCTGACCACTACACCACCGCGGTCCCTGAGTATGTTGAAGACTGTGCAGTCAAATCTTGGTGCCGTTTTGCAACGTGAAATATTACGGTCTCTAGGATAGGAGATGAAGTACTCTTTGTATTTGCTGTAGTCGAGTCTTAAATTCAAGCTTAAGTTCTTAAGAGATTCACTATCCTATAGGATATTGTATCGTATAGGTCTCGGAAATTCTCATACGTACGCGAGAATTCTCTCACTTTCGGCATACAGTGTTGGTTGAGGTACGACGGCAGGTGTAGGCCAAGGTCTGTAGAAGGGTGTAGGCTTCTTTTTCGACGAACCCGAAACCTGGCAGATGACACCCGCCAAGACATTGGTGCGGTTGGAGGGCAAAGTGCTCGCCTGCGAGGAGCCAATATCGGGCCTACGAACACCCGCTGAAGGAAGGGGGTAACCAGCCTGCACTCTGCTTACCCCTCCAAACCTCTCCAAGGTAATTTTACACGTTTCCTGTTCGTCCCCTCTCTCCGTGTGCACTGGTGTCTCCTTCATGATCCCACAGTCACAGTCGACACTCCCTCACACGCTCCTCCGCCAGCTCACCTTTCCTCTCCAAACAAATTAGTTTTTCGACAAATACCCTGCACCCCCTCTCTTTTTTCCCCAATCCCACCCCATCGTAAAGCACAAAGGTTCTGTTTCCGTGATGATCTCGGCTGCAGTGCTGGTCCGCGCTTTACAGGATTCATCACGCGCAGATAATTTCTACTTGTGCTCAGCGACCAACTGCAATTGTCTTGATACCTCCTGCGAGCGTCACTATCAAGGCACGGAGTACGTAACAATACAGAGACGGAACTGCCGCTTATACCAAGAACTCCAGCCGCACACGCCAGCAAAATGTTGCAAGGCCGTTCGATAATCAACGCCTGGTAATATAATCGCTAATGGGGAACCTTTCGCAGCATGCAGTAACCAGTCGAATACAGCGCCTGTAACCAGAGCTTCGCGTAGCCAATCGGAGAATGCGCACGTCCACATCAAAAGAACCGTCCCGCCATTTCATCTTTGTATATTTATCTACTTCATAATCAAGAACAGGAATGCTATACATAAGGCGATCGGCTTATCTCTCCATAAATACTTATCTCGCTTACATCAGGTTGTTCCTGCATTTTATACTCTGATCATTACCCTGTAAGGTGAGCGTTGCCTTCGTAATACGAGTTCTTCCATATACAGTTTCAGCGAAGACAATGGGGAACAAAACTAGAAACATTCTATTAAGATTGTGACAGTGCTCTTAATGAACCAAATTCAAGAAATTTCCATCCAGATTTCGTAGATAATATTGCTGATTGTGCCCGATAAACTCATATTTTAATTAACAATGAAAATTATTTAAACATAACTATTGAATTGTTTTTTTTTTCATTATAATATTACGAAATTTTTAATAGGTACTAATTATTATATATGCCATTGCGTAAGTTTCAGGAGTCTACAGTGTACAATTTTAGCAGTTGTGATGAACCCTGTTAACAGGATTCATCGGACTCTTCTGAGTTGTGCGTTAATTCACGGAGTATATCATGCACGAACATTTTGTTGCAATCAGTCAGTAGAAAATACCCAAACCCATTTGTTGCTGTGTCCACGTTCAATGACGTGTTGCAAAGGAAGGAGAATTATTGTCGGTGTTGTACATAGCGAGTACTCAGATGTCAGCTCAGCCAGTGTCTTCTGTGCATGTTCAATGGTTTGTGGACGCCGCTACACCTTTGCTTCGGCGATTGATTGGTGCACATAATGACCGAATACATAATACGCATGCGTAACACAAGTACAGTTACACGAAAATATTTATTATTTCAACGCTCAGAAAGAAAAAAATGAATTTATTACCGAAAGCGTTAATAACTTAAACGAAAAGTATCAATGTAATTTTTGTGTGTGAACTTTTTTTAATTTCTAAATGAAGTAATTGTTTTTCCCGCAAATTCGGCATTTTGATAAGTTCCTCTTCGTTATTTCTTGAAAACGACTATTTCTTAAGCATAGTCGTTCTCTTGATAAAAAACGTTTTTTCGTTATATCTTTTACCGTCATTCCTGAACTTTTGGAGAAAAAAAAATTATAATGATGGCGTTGCGCACTTTCCTATGTGTTAGTTTCACGTATGTCATTGGACTTCCGTTTACCGGACGCTTCGTGTAGAACTCACAACCAATGACAAACTTTTAGCATTTTGGTGTCTTCATTCCGTGTGGCCAGGTGTAACAGGAGAGTGAGTTCTGCCAGTGAGCAAGTGAGCTCCGCTCGAGTATGTAGAGTGCTGTGGAGCCTAGCTTGGTGCCGTCTCAACGTGAGACGGTAGTATTACATCTAACAATAAAATATACTTCCAGCGCCACAGGAACAATACGAGAGCTAGATAACGCGGGTTGAGAGACAGGTCGAAAGCTACTCCGGGACTGGTGACACGGTACGCCACTCCGCAGAGAAGAGCCAAGATGTTCTCGATCTGCCGCCAAGTTTAAGTAGAAAGTTTCTGCGTGTGATGAATCCTCTTTCATAGAGAATTTTTTAAGGCCTCTACTTCGGTTATTCTTACTGCCTGTTGTATCCCTCCACAGACTACACATAAACATCAAAATTGCCGTAAGTTTGGCAACAGTATTGGTCAAGTATACAGAACTGTAATTACTGCGCGGCATTGTTGCCAACCATTTTTCGGCCATGTCTCTGCGGACAGGTAAAGTTGTCCCTACAGTCAATTAAAATGTACGTAAGATAAAATTAAAGTTATAAAAACGCACACAACATAGTGAAACACATTACCGTACGTCGGCACAACTTCAGCATTCTTAGTGTCCATGAAAACGTAGTAAATTTTCACGTTATATAAAGTCCTACATTGCAGTGTGGTGGGGAGTAATATCAAATATGGCACCTTTTACCGTATTTTGTAATGTGTTGCTCACCTAATAACATCTTCTACTATATTCTACAGGTGCTTTACGGAAATAATTTATCACTAAAAAAGAATAAATGAGTTCTTAGCCCATCTTTTAAACAATTTTGAAATGTCTCTTTTCTCTCCGAAAATTCACACCTGTCCCTACGTCCCTACAGCAACCCAAAATCATCAAAATATCCTTTCAAGTAGGGACATGTTCCTACGATTAGCAACACTGCTGTGCGGTTCCATTCATGCAAGCGTCCGGTGTCTCTCATTGGCCTCACCGAGCTATGGAAATGGGCCTTGATTCTGATTCGCTGTTGCGCTTTGTGGAATATTTTCTATTGTACGGGCTGCCGTCTGTTGTGTTAGTCTCCAGGACCTTATTGATGAACGACTTTCCTCCATATTTCTAACATTTGTGGCTGGGGTTCGCAGTCGCCGTTACACTGCCACTTTACTTCAGTATTTATTATTCTTCTGTGATACGAGTAGTAAAATTTGGCGAATTCATTTGAGGTTAACTTAGGTTTGAGTGAGTGAGTGTGTGAAGATATTTGGGTGGCTCTTACACCGAGTTCTTGAGAGTCGATAAGGGTGAAGCGAGGTGAGTATGGAGCAGCGCCGAAATGAAAGGGCGGGGGAAACGGGATATCCCCCCAGAAAACCCGTCGACCAGCGGCATCGTCAGGCACGATTCCCACATGCGAAAATCCGAGATTAAATATCTCATGATTCCTTTCATACGGACCTACTCCTAATTCTCTGATTGGTTATGTGAGGGTCTGGGAACGGGTCTTTTGTGCGATTGGCTACTGCGTGCTGCGAAATGTACCGTATTGGCTGGGCTCGTGGCTAGCAAGTACGGTACCAGGCGCTGAATGACGAACGGTGTTCCGATATATTGCTGGCTAGTGACACCATTTTGGGAATTTGTTTGGCTGGAGTTCAAGGAATAAGTGTCTATTTCACCTCTATTGTTATTTACTCTGTGACTAGACGTTGCGTGGGGAAGCAGCCAGTGACTAAATAGCCGAGACTTACGCATATAGACCATGTATAAAAAACAAAACAGAAAATGTGATAAATGAAAATGAATAGACAGTTTTACAAGAGGGGCCCATGTCTGTAATTGCGTGTTTTCCCCCCGCCATGGGCGACAAAGTATTGCGGCACTTCTGACATAAGACGTGCATTTAACTACAAATGTAACCGGCTAGTTACCTTCGCCAACCCAGCAAGAACATGACATCATGGATTACAAAATGGGGTTGAACTGTTGACCTTTAACACCAATACAATGTGTGCATCGGCAGTGCATAGATCGACATATACGTTCTGAGGCACTTGGTTTTGTGCTGTCGCTCATTTGCAGGAAGGCTATCAGGCGCAGAGTAGGCCACCATTTTTGCGGTAATGGCTATTGGGTTGCACATATTTCTGAACCTACAAACAGTTTGTACCCAACTTTTTCGCCCATAGCTAGAGATAATGGTTTATCGCGGTAAAAGTGTACTGTTTGCTAGGATTCAACGTACTGTACACATGTCCGGCAGTTTTCTTTCCTTATTGGCCTTTCATGCATGTATGAAGCTACTACCAAATTTCACTGGGTCAATGAGGATTCTGTTACTATAAGGCAGAACGTTCGTGATTGGTATGCAAGCAACTTAGCCGAGTTAAAACCTTTTTAATCCAACCATAAAAGAATAAACCAGCTGAAGTGTTATCGAAGATATGTTGACTCAAAAAATGTTCGCAATTTTCCATTATCTCTACCCATAGCAGCTTAACTACACCTTCGTAAAATGTTCAATTCGTTGTCATGTATCACATACTGCGGTTTGTTAATATTTTTTTTTAACAATCTGTATGTAATCCTGAAAGTCATTAAACCCGCGAAATTTTCTTAATTTATAATTTACAAGGAAAACAGTGTTTTTTGTAAAATAAGAGTTAAACATTTTCGTTTGCTATCTTGAAGCTGGTATGTTTTTTGATTACATATATTTTTTATTAGTGTGTAAGATTGTTAATCACACTAACATATTGATTTTGCAAACAAAATTTAAACACATGAAATTTTTAGTTGAAAGGCTACACATCGGTTGTGCGTATTATTTTTAATTATTTTGTGTTCCCATTCTGTTTTCTTTATTCTGCCAAGCCAGTTTTTTTAAAACATGCATCATTTCCGAAAACAAACCTTATAGCAAGACAGCTGTCATTCGCACGATGTTGACGTCAAAGCGTGCATTAAATGTGTGTTTCTGTTATCCCCGTTTTGAATACGTGTATTCGAGAAAAATAAACAGTATCAATGTTTAGGTTGTCATTACTTATTATTTTACGGTATGGAATTGTATTTTTATTTTGGTGAAGTGAAAGACCTAAAACAACTTTTTTTTTTCAATAATTTTTGTGGGAAATTTTTTTTAATGCCATTTGATTAACAATATAATCGTTTGGCTACATTAACCTTTCTGAAGCAAATGCATAACGTAACTTAGGTTGTGCCTCTGAGAAAAAATGTCTCTCCTCTGGAAGACTGATTACGCAGGAGTGGTTCCATTGTTTCGACAAAGCTGCTAACTATGACAGGGACAGAAGAACAATTTTGTGGAATTAATTACCAATAGGTAGGGCCACCTGATTTTCACGAAAAGATTCCACTGCGAGTTTTATTCCAAATTACGTTAGTTCAGATCGTGGTTGGATGATTTTAACTCGCGTGCGTCTTAAGTGTTGACCAGCCAATCACGGACGTTCAGTGTTAGGGGAACTTTATTCTGATTGGCCCAGTCGAGTATAGCATTTCTTCTCACACAGGCACGTGTAAATTTTTAAGTAAATTTATGAAACTTAAGTCTAGCGTGCGCGTACAGCAGGTGGCCCCCATAGGCAGGGGCACCCGATTTTCGTGAAAATATTTTAAGGCCAGTTGTATTTCATAACACCATAGCTCAAATACACTTTCGTGATTGAATGACTTGCGTGTTACGTGTCTTTGGTGTATGCCCGCGAATCACAGGCGTACAGTGTTGGAGTTATATAATCCTGGTTGGCCAATCAAGAAAGAAAATGTTTTCTCACAAAGAAACGCGGCCAATATGCAAAATAAAATTGCTGATATGCCCGTAGGATATTGAAATCTAACATGCGCGGAATTATTTTCGCCAAGTTCAAGTGTCAGTAATTATAGGCTATCCTCCACAGTTTAGTGTATAGTCGCGCCGCTGCTGTACGTTCATTGGCTGTTCCTGCTGCTCCAGTGAGCCGCCAGTTTTACCTAAAACTAGTTAACAAGGGATTCCGTCTGTGTTTTAGTGCAGGATTTTTTTTTTACTGACCATGACTCCTGCAGGACTTATATTATACATTTCGATTCAGTTAAAAAAAAAACCGAAACGTGTACGTAATTTTAAGTTTAGCTTCTCATACAAAAAAAACTCGCGACATTTTCGAGTCTCTAATAAAACTGTAAATCCGCTTACGTAAGTACCGTAAATTAAATGGCAGTCCATTTGTGTGTACTACACAGTTAAAAAATTATGTACTAGTTGCAAACAANCTAAGTACCGTAAATTAAATGGCAGTCCATTTGTGTGTACTACACAGTTAAAAAATTATGTACTAGTTGCAAACAAGTTGCCGAAGATGTTCATGAACTCTGCACCTGAAAATACTGCATACTTGCAAAATCGTAATTTTAGAAAACATTCAAAATTGTTTATGTAGCTCAATGTTCATGACAAACTTGAAATCTACAACACTTGCGTGCTGAATTTCAACATTATTTTTACAAATTACACACTAAGGTTTTGTGAACTTAACCCTAATTTATTTGTAGTATTACAAAAATATATTTAGCAACCGGTTTATAAATAATTATTTCTACAAATACAAAATCATNTATAAATAATTATTTCTACAAATACAAAATCATTTTTACAGCGTAACCAGTATGGAGGGGCATGTCGAGTCACAGAACACTCAAGAATACAGAGGTGAAACAGAAGCTCCAGTCGCACACCCCATTAAAATGACGTCACTGGCCTGCAAAATGTTAGAACGCCCTTCGCCGATCAGCTACTCGCCTGCCGGCAGCTAATGTGCAACTTTTCGCAGCATGCAGTAGCAAATCAGATGAAAGGCCCGTCCGTTATCAGAGCCTAGCGAAGTCAGTCAGCGAATGGATGCGCCCACATCAGAGGAACCGCCTCTCCATTTCGTTTCTGTGTATTTAGCTAATCTGTTGTCGAGAAGGGGGCGTGTTTTGTGTAGTGAGAACGAAAGGGAAGGTGGTGACAGGGAATACAGCAACAAGAATTATAGTCTGTTCACGGTATCTTCACACTTTTTTTAACAAACTTTTTAATAATCATCATGTGTATGACGCGTGTGTCTGTTACCTTNTTCACGGTATCTTCACACTTTTTTTAACAAACTTTTTAATAATCATCATGTGTATGACGCGTGTGTCTGTTACCTTGATATGGCACGTATCACAATCGTTTTATGCCTACTTCTGTTAACATAATTGTATCGTATTTTTGATTGAATTTAACTTTTGCTTATACTTTGTTTATATATTATAATATTTCATTTATAATGACTATGAATAAGAACAGGGAGGAGATGAGTGGGTTGGTAATGCATAGTAAGAAATAGTTCTAATGTAAAATATTATTAAACTGAGTGCGCACGAATGCGGCGCGTTTTCCATTTTGTTTAGTTTTCAGGCCTGTTATTCCTGCAACGATGGATAAGCCAATCACGTTTAGCTTGACGGTGTCGCGGTTGCGGAACGGCTGGAGTGCTCGCCAATTACCGGCGGGGTCGCTTCCGGATTTTCGCATGTGGGAATTGTACCGGACGATGCCGCTGGTCGGTGGGTTTTCTCGGGGATCTCCTGTTTCCCCCACCTTTGCATTTCGGCGCTGCTCCATACTCACCTCGCTTCACCCTCATCGGTTCTCTAGACCCCGATGTTTAGAGCCGTCCAAACCTCTCCATTCTACTCATTCCAGCGTGACTACAGTGGGCAATAAATATGTACCTACTTCAAACTTTTAAGCTGTCTCAACGCACGCCTTGTATAGAACATTTTCCACTTACACTAACAAATACGTTCGCATTATCCTTTACCGAGCTACATCCCTCAAAAATGTTTTAAAGCCACCTGTAATCTGGTTGCTCATGAAAGATGTTCTCTGCGACAGTGGGCGCATTACAAAGAGGCATCGGAATAGGAGTGGTTCTCAGTACAGACAGTGTGTATTTTCATCTTATACTTTCTCTTGGGCAGTAAGCAACCGAGTAACCTTTTGCAATCCCGGTGGTGCAGAAATGTTTTTGATGTGTGGATACAGTGATGGAGGTAATTTTATGAAACGCATTGTACGCAGTAAAAATTAGTTTCTGCCAAGTTTAAAATGAGCATGTAGACGATATTGAGTTTTTAAATTTATAATGCAGTATAATAAAACCAAACCATGTGTTATTTGTCTAAAACACGCCAAGCTCAGTGACATTAAAAAATCTAGTTGGGATGTCTGCCATCGCCCTTTTAGCACCATTAAAAAAATTTCTTTAACTGTCGCAATACACTACTCTTTCTATAAGCCTATTTACACTTTCGGTGGATTGTAGTGATCCACTTACATGACAAACTCTGAGCGGTATAGTGTAGTCGTTACCTTGGACAATGTCTGTTCTCGGACGGACATCATCTATAAATAATGTCACGAAACATTATATATATATATATGTGTGTGTGTGTGTGTGTGTTTTATCTTATCTCAGTTTGTTTCTTCTCTGCATTTGTGTGCATCGTAAATCTGCCCGTGTGCATCCTTTTCTGTGTAAAGGAGTTTGCTTGGGGGCCAAACATAGAGTAGGTGGTTTATTAGTTCCAATGTGTAGGCACTTAGGCTGTCACATGTAAAATTACTGAATACAATACTGTCTTAATTGTGGCTGAAAGGGCAAAAGCCCCATCATTTAACATTATGTGAAGTAATTACAGGAAACGCAGTTCAGCACTTTGCGTACAGAACAAGGGGCTGTTGATACACAAGTTATAATGTCACTGCAGGGCTCATTTGCTTCAGCTCTTCCCGACACATGCTGCGCTCTTGACCTGCTAACGAATTTATGTTCGGCAGTTTTGGGAAAGGAGAAAACCTGGAGAGAGCAGAACGGCTACATGTGAACGAGATGTGTGAAATAGGAGTCTGGGTCGAAGTAGAATGCCGACAGCTCGCCACCGGCGCAGAACGTGCAAGAGAAACCAAGCGAGTGTGTCAGTAACTACGTCCCCGCGGCCCCGGCAGCATGGCACAGCGGCGTTATCCAATCAGCGTCAAAGACGCGTGCCTGCCGGCGCGGCGTGGCCAATAAGGACCGCCGGGTGCTACTCCCCTCTGCTCGCGGGGCATGGCGCGGCCAATAAGCTTCCGGCCGCGGCAACGTCAAAGAAGGCCGGCCGCCTAGTTCAGCCTCTGTAACGTTCGCCTGTTCTGCGCCACCGGGTGAAGTGCTGGGATGGCGCTCGACGGAATCCCCTCCGGCGAGGTCTGTCCGTTGTAGAGCGTCGGCAAGGGGGAAGGTAGAAGGGACAAGCATTCTCCAGCCTTTCCCCTCCCTGTTGTAGTCTTCACCCGCCCCGCAGGGCGCAAGATTTAATTAATGTAATGGAGAGGAGCACGTGATTAGCATGGTAAACGTGCAAGGGCGAAAGGCTGCTTGCGTCAGGCGTGATAGGGACACACAATACCCACAAAGTAAAATGAAAAAAAAAATTGTTAATGGTGTAGAATTTTTTAAAAATATATTTGTGTTTTTTTTTTTTTGCTGGGTTGTGAAGAGCGTTGCAGGGGTTTGTTAGAAAACACGTGATTCAAAACCGGTTGGAAATTTTGTAGTGGCTTCTAAACACGAAAAACATTTAAGAAACCTTTCGTGGTCCAAGACAAATTTCAAATTCTCATTTAAAATCTAAGGGTTATTTTTTGGGCTTAAAAATGGCTAAAATGGATGTTTCGGAATCATTGTTAGCTGCTGAATTTTGTGTACATAAACTTCTAAGTTGTATTTTTAGACATGCGTAATACTTTTGTCTTTATTATCGCACCAATAAAATGAAGGCTGAGTATAAAATAATACCCCAACTTCGAAAGTCTATAATATCAAAACCACACAACCTGCAGCCTTGATTGACCAATCAAATCAACCGCGGAACCGTGAAGTTTGTTTACCATACATTCATAAATGTTCAATGTGACCACCATTAGCGGCCCGAACGACATCTACGCGATAATCAAACTCGTTCCACGCTGCTGCCACGTGTTCGGTGTAACGGTTTTTGGATGGCGTTCGTAACTCACGGTTTGAGGTGGTGAGGGGGTAACGAGCTCGCATTCGACACGTCAATGTGAAGATGACGGTCTGATGTTTCCTTTATGTGCCGATAGATGACACTGGGAACGTCTGTCGTCGCACTATGAGCGTGTTTTGTGTGTTAGTCCGCATCACAATGGCGACGGAACAATAGAAGGCGTTCTGTGTTATTCAGTTTGCTAAATGTGAATCGATTACAATTGTTCAACGTGAATTCCGTCGCAAATACGGACGTATTCCTTCCGATAGGTGGAGTATCGTACGTTGGTTTCGTCAGTTCCGTGACACAGGGTGCCTTTGCAAAGACAGAAGTTCCGGGTGGCCGTATGTGTCCGAAGAGAATGTGCAACGGATTCAACAAGCGTTCGTTCGCATTCCGAGAAAATCAACTCGACAAGTTAGCCGGGAAATGAAAATCCCTCAATCGTCGGTATGGACAGTGTTGCGAAAGCGATTGCTGTACAAACCATACAGGTCACAACTTGTACAGGCTCTTGCCGAAAGGGATAAAGAACTGAGACGTGATTTCTGCACGTTCGTTCTTGCCCAGAACGAGGTAGACGATGCATTCATCTCTAAGTTGGTTTTTAGCGATGAAGCGACGTTCCATACAAATGGTAATGTGAACCCACACAACGTGCGGATATGGAGTCAGGAGCCTCCACATGAAACCACTGAACACGAGCCAAAGTGAACGTGTCATTCGCACCTAGCTATACGCGGATACCTAGAACGAGACGTTGCCGCAACGTTGGATTGGTCGAGGAGCAGCTGGTGACCAGGCTCTTCATCACTGGCTCCCAAGAAGACCGGGTACTGCCCCGTGCGATTTTTTTTCTATGTGGGTACATAAAGGATCAAGTGTTTCGTCCACCATTGCCGGCTAACATTGACGACCTAAAAACGAGAATTACGGACACCATCCAAACCGTAACACCGGACGTGCTGACATAGAGTGTGGAACGAGTTTTACTATCGTGTAGATGTCGTTCGGGCCGCTCATGGTGGTCACATTGAACATTTATGAAAATGTAGTAAACAGACTTCACAGTTCCATGGTTTATTTGATTGGCCAACCAAGGTTGTAGGTTGTTTGGTTTTAATATTATAAACCTTCAAATTTGGGGTCTTTAAGTCATGTTCAGGCGAGTCGTTGACGGGGGATAAACTGAAGGCGCGGGTAGCACCTCGTGCGGAGAGGCGATGGGGAGGTGGTGAGTGAGCAAGAGTTAGCATTAGAGGTCGCGCGTTTTGAGCCTTCCAACGTGCAAAATTGTTGCAAACAGGGAAAAACCGTAATTTGAGACGTATTTTTTTTTTACCGGTTTTATTTTATACTTGCCAAAGTTAGCTGAAATGTTACATGTTAATTGATGCTCTATGCAATGAAGGTTACTAATAATGGCATAAGACAGAAGAGGGTGGCTTGAGACGTACGACGGTGTGAAATATACCATGACATGGTTGGAAATGACTGTTTTCCTCATGTTTCAGATTGCCAAGTATATTTGTATACACATTGTATTTACGTCTATTAGACATCCAGCGCATATACAAATGTTACAATAAATTGTTGAAGTGTCACTAAAATATTTTTGCTTGTGACAGTAAATAAATTATTACTCTGTTGTGTACAGAGTAAAATCTATGGTTAGAGATCCGGAAATTTCGCGGATTCATTTGGCAACAAATCCTTTGTGTACTAGAGCCTCAGTTAGTTGTTTATTGGCTGGTACCCCAGTTTCTTCGCAGACCAGGTGGAATGGTATTTGGTCCTAGTTTTCTTGCAGGTGAGTTATTGGTTCAAATTCGTTTAGGGCTTTTCTTACAAATTGCGATCCAATTGAGCATGAAAGTCAAATGTACGCGTGTTTGAAGTCTAGCTTGTCCTCAAATTAAATCGCGAAATTTCCCAATCTCTATCTGTGGTATTTATCTGTTTAAAATTTTTAGTCAGATTGTTAGCACATTTCGTACCATGGCAGTGCTATGGGCTGTCCATGGTAAAGTGAGCACTTTTGAGGCTTTGGTTACCTTTTTACTATCAGTCAATTTTTATCCTTCCGTCACTTTTTATAGTAAATATTGCTATGTGAGTAATAAACACAGTGTACATATTACTCGGACTCTTAAGTTAACGTCTAAGATACAATAAAATGTATTTATTGACAAACTTTCCGAATGAGAGGGCTTCAAAAATGTTCACTTTACCGTGAATAGCCTATAGCAAATAACACTTGCACATCTTGGTATGTACAGCAAGACACTTATCGTCGGTAATTTGAAGTGCTGGTAGCGCAGTCGTTTCAAACCACGGTCCAGATTTAGGGCTAATTTATTTACCTTGTAGTGGCTAGTCGCAAGCGACTGACAGAATAAGAGTAATTATCAGCAGTGAGAGTCGCTCTCAGATCACATAGTATAAGTACACAGAGATTAAATTATGGGGCGATTCCTTTAATGTAGACGTTTACCCATTCTCAGATTGGCTGCTTGAGGATCTGGTAACGGGCCTTGTGTCCGACTGGCGAGTAGGTATACCAGGCGTAGATTGGCGAACAGCGCTCAAACGTTTTGAGGGCCGCGGTGGTGTAGTGCTTAAGACTATTCGCCTCCCACCTAAGCGAAACGGGTTCGATTCCCGGCGGGGCTGCTCCCGGATTTTCGCATTTGGGGTGCCGGACGATGCCGCTGGTCGGCGGGTTTTTTTTTCGTGGATCTCCCGTTTCCCTATCCCATTCATTCTGGCGCTGCTCCATACTCACCTCGCTTCACCTTCATAGGCTCTCAATACCTCGATGTTAATAGCCGCCTAAATATCTTTAATCACTCCAACGTTTTGCTGGCCGGTGACGCCCATTTGCTAGTGTGTGATTCTGCGGTATTCGTAAGTGTTCTGTGCGTTAGATCTTTGTCGGCAGTTGCACCAGTGAGTAGTTACCGCACTTTAACTTAGACCAGGACGCACGAATGATTTTGTGTGGACTTGTGTTTCGCTCCACTAGTCCCCAGGGCGTTGCGTAAGTAACTGAAACTGTGCGTGTCTGAAATGCAGCTCGTTCCCAAGTGAACACACTACATTTTCTTGTCCCTGCCTATAAGACTGCGGGTGCACTAGGTACGTACACTCTTTGGTTGTTGTATTTCATAACTGCAAGAGTTGTTGAGTTGAGAGATTTGGGCGGCTCTTAATAACGAGGTATGGAGAACCGATGAGGGTGAAATGAGGTGATAAAGGAGCAGCACCGGAATGCAAGGGCGTGGGAAACGGGAGATCCCCGAGAAAAAAAACCCCGCCCATCAGCGGCATTGTCCGGCACGATTCCCACTTGCGAAAATCCGGAGTGACCCGGGCGGGGATTGATCCCGGTTCGCCTTGGTTGGAGGCGAGCAGTCTAACCGCTCAGCCACCCCGTCCGCCTAACTGCAAGGGACACGCCCCTTACTCTACATACGGTTTCTTATTTTTTTTAGGTCTATCAAATGAAGTGCTGAGTTAAAATATTTGCAATATAAATTTTATTTAATACGTAACGGGACTCTATATCTGTCGTCTTCAATTGATCATTTCGTGAAGATGATTTTGTCTAGGTAAGAAGTTTATGATAATGGGCGTGTAGCATTATCGTAAGAACATGAACATCTCGAGCCAAACAGTATAAATATACTCGCTCAAGTTTATTCTTCAAGGGTAGATAAATGTATTTAGCTGCGGAGCCCTGTCTACAGCCGGGTGTGGATCTCCAAAAGATTGCCTGTTCTAAGGTATGATTGGGCGAGGAATGATAGGCAGGTGGCCGCTTGCGAAATAAGTANGTCTCCAAAAGATTGCCTGTTCTAAGGTATGATTGGGCGAGGAATGATAGGCAGGTGGCCGCTTGCGAAATAAGTACACTAGGCAATAGTAGGCGCTGAGTTCTGATGTATATATTCGTCGCAGTGGTTGTTTACCCCTGCGTGAATTCAGCAGGAGTATTGTGCATCCAAGACTTTGTAACCTTACTTCTCAACTTAAAAGGACACTCCATGCATAGCAAACTGTGTCTGGACGACGTCAGGGCACAGAAGCAGAGGACCGTTTTGATTGTCAGACGTGGCACGAAGAAAGACAGCTACTTCGTTGTCCACCATCCAACGACATGTGATGGTTTCTCGTGTTTTCTTCTCTGCCGAGAATCCCCTCAGCAGGTACGTGGCGCTTGCTTTTGCCCGCACGCCACATCCGACAAATCTTGGCCCCAAATGTATGTATGCTAAGTGAGGTCTCGTTTGCCCTTTACTGAAGTTTTTTTAGCGCTAAGCCCGTTTTCCAATCCACTGTAATTGCCCCGTAACGATAGGATTGTGATCCCGTATTCTGAATTCTGCCCCCTCCTGAACCGTGCAAAACATCTGCATATTCATGCATGCAAATTGTGTTGGAACAGACATAAAGCTGTGTGTGTAAGGATAGCGTGTTATTGGGTGTCGGTTGCTATGCACGTAGTACACTTTCTAGATGTTCGTCCCTGAATTACATATCATCGCGGCTTTCTGTGTTTCTTTCGCTTAAACCCGAATTTGCGGTCAGACGCTGAATATAAGCGGGGCAATATTTATGCAGCCATTACCCGAAACCGAAATACACACGAATGCTGAAGTCTCGCGAGCGATTATGGCCTTCCCATGCATTGCAAATATGACCCGTTTTCCCCCTCGACACTTGGAGATTGCCAATTCCTTTTCATTGCTTCTCGCGCTTGAATTTTATGACTTCTTGCCGCTGATGTCTTGTTATTTCCACGCTGCTTCCTGCTTCCATTTGTAATATGTCCCGACGAGAAGCGGTGAATACGTTCTCTGACATCGTTTTATTCTGTGCGAATAGTTATCACACTTCGCTTTGTGTGAAATNCGAGAAGCGGTGAATACGTTCTCTGACATCGTTTTATTCTGTGCGAATAGTTATCACACTTCGCTTTGTGTGAAATTAATTTGCGAACTTTGCTCTGTGATGTTAGCCGCTCTCCTTCGTTACTGCTCTCTTCTGTAGGACCTCGAAAATTCTATGATGAGATATGTAATTTTACGACAGGCGTGTTTTTTTTAGCTGTTAATCGACACAAAATATCCTATACTTTGAATAATCTAATTTTTATAAGTAAATGAGATGTACCGGAAAATAACCCTTGTTCGAGTATATTCGACGATTTCGCAAGTTCGAATCAGGTTCTTCATGAATATTACTCTTCAGAAACATTGTTGTAATATTAGTAAGAAAATATTTTGACTCGTCCACGGGTTTGGTAGCTGCTACCACGAAGACACTGAACACCTTAAGTCCGGGTTACGATGAAAAACGTGTACGTAATGGACGTGTACGTATCAAAATGAAAGTAGGTATTCCTTATGGCACTGTTCATGATCGTCGTGTACGTAAACAGTCCTAACGTTCACTATAACCATGAACTATGCCATAAAGAATACCTACTTTCATTTCGATACCTACATGTTCTTTATGTACACGTTTTTCATCGTAAACCGACCTTTACTATGGAATGTGGTACGAGCTATACAAGAAAGGGAAAGAGCCAGGCCGATAGATACTACTGTCACAGAGTAGATAAGTACACAGATACGAAACGGCGTGGCAGTTCATTTGATGTGGTCGTAGCTCATTCTGTGATTGGCTGTGAGAGGTTCTGGTAATGGGCCTAGTGTCTGATTGGCTACTGAATGCTGCTCAAAGTTCCCTATTGGCACGTTGTGATACATGGCATATTGTAGAAAACAACCAAACACGTCATACATTGGTGATTTNGAAAGTTCCCTATTGGCACGTTGTGATACATGGCATATTGTAGAAAACAACCAAACACGTCATACATTGGTGATTTTTCAAAGATTGTTTCAAAAAGTGTGAAGAAACCGCGAATAGACTATTTTAAACTTTCCTTCAAGAACTCTTAATTACTAACAAAAACTTGAAATTAGAAAAGCACAGAATTTCGTGCTACTTGCGGGGTAGAATTGGCCACTCACTGGGATAGCAACCATTGGGAGCTGATACTTAAGTATTGTTACGCGCTGACGCGAGCTCCATGCTTGGAGCGTCTCTGTGGGGAGTGGGGGGGGTTGACCCTTCCCTCAACCCAGGCAAAACCACTCTGTTCCCCGTCTCTAGCCCGGGTGGGGGTGGGGTGATTGCCAGCTGACCTGGCTCGTGTCACAGCCCCTCCTCCTCCACCTTCTCCTCCTGGAGAAGCCAATGCTTTTATAGAATGCGCAAGAATATTCTCGGAACTAGCACACTCGGCGCAACGCGGTATTTAGAGAAATTCCTGGGCGATGGCCTACTACCCTATAAGCCACAGCTGGACTGTCGTCAGTCTGTCGGAGGCCATCTGGCTGAGTGCGAGAGCGAAGTCAAGTGCGGTGAGGGACGGGCGAAGGCGGACGAGGTGTTGGATGGACAGAATGGACGAGAGGGCGTGAAACCCTACGAGTGAAGGCTGCTGCGAATGAGGGCTCTCGGAGAACTTCAGAACATTACATACTGATGGGATCTGAACAGAACTGAGGTGGGACTGAATGAACATGTAGTACGGATTTTATTTTAGATATTGGAACTGTCAAATATGAACATATCATTTATGAAATAACTGAATTGGTTTTGATACACTGCCTATTGGGACTGATTTTTATTTATTTAATTTCATTGTGATAATTATAAATTGTGTTGATTGAAGTCATTAATTCGAAACAGTAAGTGAGATCAACTTATTGTGAGAATTTGGGTCGATAAAATTTTGTTTGTAGTTATTATAGATAAAATTAGGAAATTATAACTCTTTTATGTAATTAAGACCTCCATCCCTTAACTAACCTGGTTTAGCCCGCTGATTGTTGAGAAATTGTAACATTATGTATACGACTGTACGGAGTATAGCCTACTTGTCATTAAACCAGCGAAATATTCCTGTGCCTAATTAGTGGCTGGTAATCAGCCTAGGAATGGCGGGTTGACTGCATATCAATAATCAGAATCCCTATTATAATAATCTTTATAATTTATTCAGTCCATTTACGCATCACTAATAAAAAACCTAATTTTTCTTAAGTCGTGAAAATACTTGTTGATAAGCTGAAGTGTTACTGTAAGAACCTGATTGACACTGGCGAAATATCAAAATTACGTCTTTGACAGTCTTGTCATCAAGAGCAAAGAAGTTTTCATACATTTACCCGTAGCGAGAACGTTTTNCAAAATTACGTCTTTGACAGTCTTGTCATCAAGAGCAAAGAAGTTTTCATACATTTACCCGTAGCGAGAACGTTTTCCTGGGCGTTGCATTTTACTTTCACTACGTCTTTACTTAATTTGCTCGCACAGAACTTATTAGTCGTGCCGACAAATTTGTGTTAACGGTCCGCTGTGTTAAAATGATGTGGCCTTCTTGNAATTTGCTCGCACAGAACTTATTAGTCGTGCCGACAAATTTGTGTTAACGGTCCGCTGTGTTAAAATGATGTGGCCTTCTTCAAGTGGACCTTTATAGTGGGGCTAGGTTACGTAAATAATATTGATAATAATTTGGGCTTTGATACCGAGGGGGAGGGAGGGGGGACGGTAAAGTGTTTTATAGTGATTCTAGCGGATAGTGTTTGTCAGTTCATCGTGTTCAGGCATGTACACACGATGTGTTTCGAGGGAATTATTTTTCATCATATGCTCACTTCTTAGTACTATAAGAAATAACTTAAGTTAGATGTTTTGTAAGATAACAAAGTTTGGTAGGTAGGTAGTCGGGCTTAACGTCTCGTCGACAGCGAGGTCATTCGAGACGGAGCAAGTGCTCTGGGAAGAGGGATCGGGGAAGTAATGGGAACGAATCAGCTATGGCCTTTGTCAAGGTCCCATCCCAGCAATCGCCTGGAGTGATTTCGGTAAGCCATGGGAAACCGAAATCAGGTTGGTCGCACTAGGAATCGAACCCGGGTCCTCCCGGATGCGAGTGCAGTGAGTTACCACTGCGCCACCCTGCTTGGTAAAGATAACATACATTAATATATCGTAGCCCGTAATGGCATACGTGCGCCATGTTAAAGGTGTTGCGGAACCATCACAGCGGGTGCCTTAAGTGATTTAGTTGTGCAGTCGCTTGATGCGCCGCCGGTCTGATGTGCGGGAGGTTCTGGGTTCGAATCCTAGGTAAGTTTAAGTTAGAAGTTAGTTTACAAGCCGTCCCCTGATAAGCCTTCAGGCATAACGCCGGGGGGACGTTAATAAGCCCTTCCCAATTCCTAAGGTGATTTCTGAATTGCTGGACCGGTATTCGAACACGGGTCTTCCCGAATGCGAGTCCAGCGTGTTAACCACTACACCCAGTCTAGTAGCTGCGGGCCTCCGGTGCACGTCTGCAAATCGACGAGCACTCTTAGGATCGTCCTGGGTTCTCGCCATTCTGGGCGAAGACCTCGGCAGGCAGCGAGGGACTGGGAAGAGCTGAGTTACGGCCGGAACAAGAGGGTTCCCATGTCTGAGGCACTACGACACTGCTATCCACTCCGCCCCCCTCCCACACACACACTCGCCGGCAGCTCTTACTGCCCCTCGGCCCGTTTTAATTATANTTTTTCCAAAACTCCTTTTTGTATATTTGTACCCCACTGCCGCTACGTCCGGACCCCCTATCATAACGTGGGCCGCGACACCTAATTGGCCAGTCCGATTGTGTATTGTCTCCACGTCAGCTGGCCGTTTCATACGTGCGTCCGTCGCCTAATTTTCGGTACGCGAGTGTAGCGAAACGAGCACCGTTGAATTTCTTTAACACTTTGATTATAGTTAGAGACCATGGTTTATCGCGGGAAAATGTTGACTGTTTGCTAGAACTCATCGTACTGTACACATGTCCGACAGTTTTCTTTCCTTATTGGCTGTCATGCATGTATGAAGCTACTNGCTAGAACTCATCGTACTGTACACATGTCCGACAGTTTTCTTTCCTTATTGGCTGTCATGCATGTATGAAGCTACTACCACATTTCACTGGGCCAATGAGGATTCTGATACTATAAGTCAGAACGTTCGTGATTGGTCTGCAAACAAAAGTCAAAACATTGTCCATCCAATTATAAAAGAATAAACTAGCTAGAGTGCCGTCGAAGATATGTTGGCTCAAAAAATTTCCCGATATGCCATTATATCTAATTATAGTATATTCACGGTTACTTACTTTTTTCGGAAGCCGTGCTAAAGTCGTACTTTCAGGCTATTCCTTAAACCAAGTCTACAAAATTACACCAAAGGGACAACACACTGCATTCGTGCACTCTCCGTTTAATAATATTTACCATGAAAACCAACATGCCTGTATTTTTTCTAGTTTTATTCGTATTCATTATAAATGAAATATTATAATTTAAAGTAACATTTCAATTTAAGCAAACATTTACGTTTAACAGAAATAAAAACGCTTGTGATAGACTACGCCATATATTTAGGAAATAACCAAACACGCCATACATTGGGTGATTTTCGAAAAGTTTAATTCAGAAATTGTGAAGATAACGCAACAGACTACAGTATCTAGAGCTAGAAAGTAGGAACATTTATCCACCTTTTAACGCCTTAACCCGCTCGGTCACGCATTGTCTTGTTAGCTGAATTGCTGCAGCCGTGTAATATTATGATGCGCACTGTAATTGTGTCTAATGTACTTTTTAGCACTGGCCAGCAACATATCGGATCGCCCCTGTGCGGTGATAAACAGTGGTTCGCAACTACTTCACTTTTTAATGATTATTTATAACTGATAGTAGAACGCTCGCCTCATTAGTGTATATTCGTGGTCTTTACATAACCAAAAAGAGCAGTATTTCAGTAGAAATTATTTTATTCAAATATTTTAAATCTTGACCCACATGAAACAAGTGTTACATACTTGCAAAACCGTATGCACAAACATACAACGCACGGTATTGGGTCAGAAAAAAAAGAGGGGGGGGGGAGAATGAGAGAGATATAAGCTTTAAATAAAGATGGGTACTGTTACACAAAGTTGGAGACTTGCCCTCCTTATGGAAACAAGAAGGCAGCGCTTGGTATAGTCTATTCACGGTAAAGTGAGCACTTTTGAAAGCCCTCTCATTTGGAATAATAGTCAGTAAATATATTTTATTGTAGCCTTAGACGTTAACCACCGAGTGCGGTGGAATATTAACACACTGTGTTTATTACTTGCCTGGCAATATTTATTTGAAAAAGTGGTTAAAGGATAAGAAATGGCTGATAGGAAAAAAGTAACAAGGGTCTCAAAAGTACTCACTTTACCTTGAACAGCTTATAACTTACAGTACTCGCCATCCGACAGCTCAGCCACTGATGAAATGTTTCGCGACACACAATAACCAGTAGGAGTCAAAGTTCTTTCCAGAACCTCGTGCAGTCAGTCATCGAGTGGCCATGCCCACCTCAAAGGAACGGGCATCCCATTTCAATTCTATGTACATAGATGTTCTGTGCCAACGCGGTTTCGGTTGTACATAATAAGAAAGTAGTTTTAACGTTTGTAAACTTACCACACGTGAATATATTTCCATTGTGTCTCGACTGTTTTTGAGGACCCTACAAAACCGCTACAAGCCCTCGACAATTTGTTTACCTAACCCGTTCGTTCACACACTTATTTTCTAATTCAGGTGTTGCAATCAAGTAATTTTCTTGGTGTGCGCTGCTGTACTTGTGTTCGGAACGTGTCTCTCAACCTGTTAGCAACGTACTGCGTGTTCGATGATATAGACATTAAACATTCATATCAAAGAGGTATATAGAGTTCCACAAATCAGATTAGTCACAACGAAGACTGAACGCTGATGTCTTGCTGCGTACAGTACCGGTCATGAATGTAATTAATGTGCAACTTGCTCACGATCGTGAATGTGGTCAATAAACAATTAAAAAAAAAATATATATATATATATATAACTGTATAATGCTTATCTAATCACGCTGGCGTGAAAGCCCAGTACACACGAATGGCATTCCATTGGTGAGGACGCCAATTATGTGTATTTTCCGAGTTGTATTCTGTGTAGCGTGGACAAACAACACAAAGATAGTTGGAAATACAGCATCCAGCATAACTACCTATTTCCCACAGCTCTGGTTATAGGCGACTCTCTTCTAGCTGCTCTTTTTAGTGCACGTGATTATACATCGACTTGTAAGTAAAAATCAGAAATTCACTTATTATTCATGTTGAAAACGTAGCAACTGGTTGCCCATGTTCTTTTGGTGGGGGAAGGGGTATGTAAGTTATATATACACTTCCTGTATAACTGTGGTAGTTACGAACAGAGCTGTCACTTCAGTCTCATCAGAGGAAAAAAAAATTAAGTTGAAGCGAGATAGAGAGAGAGAGTACGACGCCACTTCTGAAATTGATTGCAGATTCACAAAAGCGCGCCTGTAATGCTGATTACTGGCATTGTGGAGTGTTGACACGTCCTAGTCTCCCACTCGTTGGCGACGACATGAAAGCGGGGGAGGGAAAATTAATAAAAACAATGTCAGCCTCGCCTGGCGAGCACATTCGGTCCGACGACCTGGAGCGATGGATATGAAAGCCGGTCTTCATCAGAGCTAATTCGCTCCTGGACTCTTGGATTTGTGCCCAGCTTTCAGTTGATGAGCGGTGAATAGGGGTGCGAGAATTTCGGGAGCCTGTTGACCTGTAAGGCTAGAATTCACAGTACTGTGCGTTCTCGAGCCTGAGCGACTTGTCTACTGCTCCCCCTCCCCCCACAACCAGGGGAATTGCGTGACCGTGTTCCAATTGGCACTTTTCACTCTTAATCTCTGAAACAGTGAGAATTGAGCCAAATCAGTGAAAACTAAGCGACTGATAATCAGTACCATAGAACTTATTATAATGGCTGAATTTCACTGATTTATTTGTGATTCCTACTCGATGTTGAGAATTCCACTGCTACAAGTCACTTGTTTCCTGTTAATTTGCTTGATTTGCCAGTAGGAAGCAGCTTATCAACTGGCTTTCAGTGAACGTTATATCACAGATTGATATCACTAAATTGAGCTTAGAGTGATTGTTAAANAGCAGCTTATCAACTGGCTTTCAGTGAACGTTATATCACAGATTGATATCACTAAATTGGGCTTAGAGTGCTTGTTAACAAAATGGTCACGTGACCCGTTTTGTCTACAAAATCTATTACGTATTTTTTAAATTTGCATTTTGCGTTTTTGTGAGCTTCGAAGATGACAAATTACAAAATACAGACTACCAAACCGCCGCCATGTTACTTTTGCCTGTTTGAAACGTTTAAAAACACATAGGCGAGGTTATTTAAATAAACATATGTGTATTGTACTCTCAATATTTATTTCACTAAGCAAGTTGCTAAAATATTCTTAAAATTTTTTTCCTCGTTACAAAAATTTTTAAATAACAATTTCACATCATATCGGTTTCATTTTGTTAATGTTAAATTTTAATANAATTTTAATCGGCCCTCGGAAAAACATTTGGGAATAATTGCTGTTTATTTTAAGACTTCGTGTTCTTTTAATTTTGGAATAATGATAACATCAAAATAATAGTAGCATGGCATGCTAGACAATTGAATGTCGTGGTGTTCCGACTAAACCTTCCAAAATGCTAAATACAAGTTACGAAAAACGAAACTCGATGCGAATCATAACACGGCCTCAGTTTTACCCCAGACCAGGTACTACTCGACAAAGCCAAGTGTGAAGCCGTGAAGGGGTAAGACTCGAGCGCTGGTGTATGTATTGAGAGAGGAAGAACAACGGCGAGTACGGAAAATTCTATACCGTTAGCTGTCTGAGCAAGCGCGTATACACCTTTTGAAATTAACGGAAGCAACTTCTACAGACACCAGCCCACAGTGGAAGCGTCAGCACGGAAACACGTATTAGTCAACGCTGTGCCAATAATGTATAGTCACTGCAACACCTGACATCTGCACCCGAGCCCTTTATCTTATCCGGGAAGAGGAAGGGAGGTAACGGCGTGATATTGCGTAGTTCACATATTTTCAAGATGCGCACTTGGCTTGGTAGAGTAGTAGCAGGGGATTCGGTCTTTTTTTTTTTTTTTNTTTCATTTATTTTCTCCGCCCAAAAATCGTATCTGATAAATTGATATACAATCGCTGAAGTAACTGAAAACTAAACATTTTTGATGCTTGCTTATGTATTATAACAAATTGCCTAGAGTGTATCCAAGTTCTTGAGGGATGGAATTGATTTGCAATGTTATAATAATAGACACAGCTATTATTTAGAAAATTATAACTGCGTAAACCTATTATTAAAAAGTACTTATTATTCATATCCATGAGCGTCATTTTTACGTAAATCTCAGTTATAGTTAAAAGTCCTTATAGCTGTTTTTACACTAGCTATAGTCACTTCATCATCACTTGTTTGTTACACATGTATGCTCAAAGAAATCCACTGCCATAACATTAACATCCTTCCAATTGTCCGCCACTCACCTATCAAGNATTAACATCCTTACAATTGTCCGCCACTCACGCATCAAATCCCACTTCCCCATAGTCCAGCTGGTCAATCTCAGTCACTATCTGCTCTCCCGAGGATCGCAGACTTCACTCGCTGGTCACTGCATCGTCGCTCGTCGTTCCGATGATCGCATACACCAGGCACTAATGACCATTTCAGTCTGACTACACAGAGGCACGCCGCGGCTTATATAGCTGATATGCCCTGACCCAGAAGGTTCTTCGCACCTTCAGTGCCGCCGAGGGAGGTGATGACCAGAAAATTCGCGCAAGGTCTCCCATGTCGTTCATTTTTCCAGAGACGGGAGTGAGTCAGTACTGTTAATGTTGTCATGGCCTGTCTGGTGGCTCTGCTTATCCTCTACTCTGGGTACTGGTGATGTCATTCTGGAGAGGATTGCGCTGGGCACACTCGTGTTTGATTTGGGGGAGGGGGGGTGCGTCGTAGCATGTAGAGACACTCAAATGAGAAAATAATGCACAAAAGTCCCGCGTCGGACGAGTCGGGAGAGTCCATTGTAACTGCATGAAAGGGCGGGGTTGTTCAATTCAGTAGTTACAATGGCCAAGTAAGGTCAGCCGAGGGCTGCTCCGCGCGTGCATATTACCTGTCAAAAAGATAAGTCGCGCAGCTAGTAGAGAGCGATATTATCAGTTTGGTATGTATAGTGCCAGCAGTTTCACATGGTTCCCCTCCCTCCAGCGGCAGGNCGCCACTCTGCCGCCCCTACCTTACCTCCCTCAAAGCCGCGCGAAGATTATTTTCTCATTTGAACTTCACTATAACATTATCTATGTACGTATAAATTCGCGATGTCTCATTTTTTTCCCTGTTATTTTATTAGTTTACTGCCAATGGTAATAAAATCTTTCTATGAGTATTTAAATGGGCTGTATCTGCTACCGAAAATAAGTGTAAGAACTAAACAACCAAACAAATCCCAGAAAATGAACGACAAAGAGTTAGGCACTATAGAAGACTTCAGCAAGTCAGTAGAATGTGAACCAACGAGCGAAAGGCAACAAACTATTGACTGCCAGGTTCTTCTTTAGTTTCTAGCATTTTGTCCTTCGTTTTCTTGGATTTGATTTGTTTTCGGTTTCTTTGTTTTGTTCTTGGGTCTATTTTTGACAAAGAATACAGTTAATTTAAATACTCATAGAAATTCTTCCCCCCTCCTTCCCTTTTCTGTTTACAGTTACTGCTTGAAAAAAAAAATCTATGTATTTGTCTCACGTTAATAACATGAAAGTGGAATGAAGAAACCATAGTTCTAAATGCTGCGCTTTCTGAGAAAGTGTATGGATGCTGAAGTAAACTATTGCTTGAAAGCAGATGTATGGCAAGCATAGTAATGCAGTCTAATTTATGGTATACTCTGTTTCATGTAAGCTCACTAAATTTTGACAGTTCTGTGGACATGTATTATTTGATGATGTGCTTGCAGGTCACAGTGACAGTCAAAATTTCTTGCACACATGTGAATAAGAGACCCTTGGTTAACCAGTAGAATAGTAAATTTGGACTGGCATTGTGGTCTGCGAGCACATCATAAAATAATATGTATCATCATAACTGTCAAAATTTTGTGAACTTACATGAAACAGAGTATACTAAATATTGCACATCGCTAGTGATGTCATGACTTTTTCTGCAAGAGCACTACACGACACCTATCGACACATAATTTGTTGTTACGACACGGTTTTATTTCTAAGTGTCGACAGCCATCCATTAAAGAAATAAGCGCTCTCGTTTTGGTGTGGACCAATATAACGAAAGTAATACAGACACCAACATAACATACTTTCCTGTTGTGATGGACATCGTCTTCTTACGTCTAGCTAACTTTAAATTCTAGTGAATATGTGATTATATGATTAGAAACAGCGATTTACCACGGAAAAACGTTGACTGATTCTTAGGTTTCAATGTACTGTGTTTTGTCTCTCTCTTTCTCTCTCTCTCTCTCTCTCTCTCTCTATATATATATATATATATATATATATATATATGTGTGTGTGTGTGTGTGTGTACGTGTATAAATGTATTATATACATATATTATTGGTTATCGTGTGATTGTGAATCTTTTTGCCATTGACATCATTAAACAGTGGGGTTTGGTGACACTGGCGGTATTGCAAGGAGTCGATGCTCTACAGGAAAAATTTGGGGCACTTAAATATAAGGCAGAAAAGATGACTTGACCGATACCCTAAAATTTGAAGATTTGCTGTTAGTTATTTTGTAAATTTTGCATACAAAATTATTTTATTTAGAATTTTACTGTGGTTATTACACATGATGTCTGTGTTTTGTGTTTAAATAGTCATGTGTGAAATGTATCATACATACATTCATAAATTTAGCAAGAATCTTAAGTTTTATGTTAAATATGTTTTTGCGATTTATCTTCGTTTCAAGTACCGACCTTATAATCCCAGTCAAACGACGGATTTATGTATTTTAGATAGTGAGTTGTATCATCTTGAGTTGAGAAACACATCTCCTCTTAAACTGACATAGTTTCATATAAATAACGAATCTTAACTGTAGCAACACATTATCGTTTCTATTTCTATTTTCAAAAGTGACACGTGCAGCAGCAGCATTGTTAGTATTAGAAGCGCCGCTGTCACACCCCCGCCAT
>NQII01002091.1:180700-207576 GCA_002778355.1 Clitarchus hookeri | reverse complement strand
TTCCACCTCATCAGGACTGCTGCCGAACGAAGGGATGGATATAGTTACGTCGCACTCGCCCTCCGAGCAGCTTAGCAGTAAAATAAAATATAGTTTGTAATAATATACAACAATAATCAAAGGGTGATGGTATGTAAAGTAAAAAAATAAAACAAAAAGTAAAATTTACGTGGCTCGAGAGAGCCAAAGCATGGAAAAAAAAAAGATAGATAACACAATGATAAGTCTAAAGGAAATAATTATACCCTTGAATTACCCAGAGAAAAAAATAGTCTACTCGTTCGCTTATTGGCCGTAGAAGGATGTGGGGTTGGAGCATAGACTAAAGATAGGGTAGACCGCTTATTCGTCTTCTGAGCACGCACCCAACATTGACCTACCCCAAAAGAACACAACTGTCAAAGTCACATGGTCAACGGTGATGAAAGTGTTTATTTCTTAATTTTTTAATTACAAGCACTGTTGTAAAAATGATATAATTTTATCAATTTGAATTTAATGAAACTGAATTACAAATTGGTTAGATTAATTATAAAAACGTCTCAAAACATTTGTTTGCAAATCAATTGTCTACCTAACATCCAAACCATACTGTTTTCGTTAGACGTGTTGGCATAAAAGCAGTTCAATGTTGAGACACGGAGATTGGTTGTGCGCAGCCAGCGAGATCGGCCTACCTCATCTCTAGTCTATGTGTTGTAGAACGCAACTATAGCTACGGCAAAGTTGCCAACTTACGGGTACCAACATTAGCGCTTGGAACGCTATGCCAGAGTGTAACTCGGGCTGCACTACATGCGTGCTGTACTTTAACACGTTATCTCAACCAGTGTGCTGCAGTTTACTTGTATTTTACTTGTTCAGCTGTATAAATGAGAACCTGTCATAATCTATAAAAGTGACACAGTTTCAAAACAGTTATCCACAGGGAATTGAGCCTCGCAGTTGCGATTACTGGCCGAAAATATCCCACCTGCCTGTGCGATTTGAAGTACATAATTGTGTACGCTTGGTCTGAATAGGTTCATGATTTACAACACTTAAACACTAAGTATCGCGAATATAAATTGCGCTCGTTTTATAACACTTGAAGTTAACAATATAGAAGAGGGCTATTGATTTTGACTTCCTATTGGGTAATTTTGAAATGATTATACTCAGGGACACCAGATTTTCGCAAAAAATATTTAGGGACATACTATATTGCAATACCATACGAGCACATCGGCAGTTTTGTTTTGCTTACTGCCCCATGTTTTTGTCAGAAGACATTTTCTTACTTGTCTGCCCAATCAGAATTTGATTACTCCGATGGTGTAAGTCTGTGATTCGCGGGCAGACACCTAATACATCGAACATGTAAACCATACAATCACTAACGGGGATATATAACTAACAAAGTATTTCGTTGTGGGCCAGATATACGAGTCTGGCAGATCGCGTGTGGCCCGCGGGCCGCTAATTGAATAACCCGGATAAAAGTATCGTCTGTTACATATAAAATTATGATTGATTGGGAGACAATAAACTCTGCACTCCGTTGACTTACAGACAGCCAGTAATATACTTTATACAGTGCAGTAATAATGCCACATGCAGTGTGTACGGTTGTTAAGTGGGAAAGAAGAGACCAACTGAAACGTTGGTTGTAAATGTCACAGTTCTACCTTAAGTGAATGCCAGAAAATGTGAACAGTATGCAAAGTGTTAAAACTTCTCTTTTTGCCGCCAAATGTGCCATAACCTCGTTGCTAATAGATCACTGCTTACATAAATATGTGTTTATAAAATGTTTTTACTATTTTCTGAATTTTATTTTACACCTAGCGATTGGTGTAAATTTACAGACATTAAAAAAGATAAAAAGTGGATTGCCTATATCAGATGTCACATTTTTGACGACACGTATAGTTCTGAAGTCAATACACTGTATTCACGAAATTTTTCGTATCTAATGGTTGTCCACTGGTGACGTATCATCATCATCATACGCCGTGATACCTGGCGTTCACGGGGCAGTGGGGATAAAGAAAATTATAAAATAAAATATTCCAATCTGCAAGCATTACGAAAACGTTTCGCATCTTATGCATTGGGAATATAAACATTTGTGGGTTGTGTGACTTGTGGACTAGATTCCACAACGATACACCTTCTGGTACCTGAGCTGTTTCGTATGTTGTCATCTGCCAGATTGGGTTTCACAAGGGGTGTATGACCGTCTTATGTTGCGAATTTGTTATTGGGCTAGGTCCACCCAGGCAAGTCAGATTAAACAGATGTCTTAATGCAGAAGCCACATCGAATTAGGGTGTTTATGTTTTTGCATTCTGTAATGTCTTCAAATGAATCTACGGGTATTAAAAACCCTTCACGTGTAGGTACAGTAGCAGCCATCAAAAGCCTAGTTTTTCCATCCCTGTTCTTTGGGAATTTCCCCATTCTGATTCTTCCATGTGGCTGTTTTTTTTTTATGCAGTTTGTGAGGAGTGGGTTAAACAATAACATGTGCAAGTTAGTCTTTCGTTGTGTTAAATCGATTCTCACAACGCCAGCTTTTGAGGTAACAACGATGAAGATATTCTTTTCCTACTTTCATGAAGATACTTGTACCCTCTCCCTCCGCCTTCTTGCAAACAAAAAAATCCTCCACTCTCATAATATGAAGGGGAATGAAGTTGCCAGCTGCCGCATGCACTGTATCATTTCAACGCGAGAAAAACTTGTGGCGTTAGCTTTGTGGTCATCCTATATTGGAGAAGGGGTAGGCAATGATTTCCTGATACCGTAGTCTATTGGCTGGACTACCGGCTTGCAAGTACGTTACCAGGCGCGGTTTGGCCAAGGACTGTCCGACATGTTGCTGGCCAGTGACGCCGTTTTGGTGGCTTGTGCTGCTTCATTTCTGTATTCTTAGGCATTCTATGTCAAGATACTGAACAAGAGTGCTTCCAAGATTTTTTCATTATCCTTCCCAAGTTTTACAAAATGTATTGCAGTACTTCATGCGCTCGCAGGAACTAATTTGCTTTACGAACAATTCTTGTTCCACTAGAACGTCCTCTTACAAATCCTGACTAATAAACAATTTCTGGTAACTGGCAGAAGCTATTCATGAAGCCAAGGAGTTGTACCAACAACGAAAGGCATCTCACACATAAATTAGAGTTAGTTCGCTTCCTTGCTGAACGCTGTTTTCCTGCTGTCTGCAGTTTCAGACCATTAGCCCACTTCATGTTAAATACGTCTCTGTGCTGGGCACCGTGACTGAAACAGTAAACATAAAATCCCGAATGTATTCCCCTGAGTCAGCTTGTTGCTGAAGTGAGAAACGTTATGATTGTTTCAGCGAGCGGTAAAGAATTCTCCAGCGGTATGTTCACCTCCTGTGTACGATGGTATTTGTGGCAGCCACACTGTAGTTTTGTAATTGGCTGCTGGCAATCTAGTTCAGCAACACAAACTCTTTCTCGCTTGTTCTTTTGCTGTTGCTAGCTTTATGTGCTTTTCAAGTACTTGGCAATTACACTTCGTTGTAATTTCAGGTGAAACAACGAAATGTTCGTATGTGTCTCAGAATTAATGGACAAAGAATGGCGTGCTTGATGTTATTTGTAGTAAATATTAACAACGTAAGAAAAATTACGTTCATAACAAACATTTAAGGCTCACGCCTAGGTCGAGAAGCGCGGGAGCGATAAGGGCGACACTGCCACGCGCCTTAAGTGCGCCGTCGCCGCAAAGCGCAAGGCTCTGAACTGGCGTGCAGTGTTCTCGTCGCACTGCGTGTACCTATGGGAGTTTCAGCGGTTACGCTATTATTTTATTGATGGAAAGTCTGCAGGAAGGTTGAGTAGTTTTTGTATGTATGTGATACGTATACTTTTGAGATACAGTGCTTTGAAAAAGCAGTTTTTAGCCTTTTCGTAGTGCCATGAAATGGTGTTTCTAGTATGCGTGACGTCTTGAAATCACTCAACAGCCCTCGTCTGAAGTGTATGTTCTTTTCGTAGATCAGCACATTGGACGCACGTTTAATAGTTTCGTTGAAAAACGTGTATTTCCAACACATTGCAACGCAGTCCAAGCACCACGTAGACGGAAGCCTTAAAGAACATAATTTTTTGTATTATTTCCACACATAGTATAAAAGTGCACAATGCGAAATGGCATGGCGATTCCTTTGTTGCTGGCGTACCCAATCTCTGTGATTGACTGCGCGAGGCTCTGGGAACGGGCCTTGCTTCTGACTGACTACTGCGTGCTCCGGGAGTTTCGCTGTTGGTTGGGATGCCGGCTGGCAAGTAGGTTACCAGGCGCTGATTGGTAAATGACGTTCCGACGTGTTGTTGGCCAGTGACGCCCTCTTGCTGGCGTGTGCAACTGCATTTCGCGATGTAAGCGACTGTTTCTTTCTCCTCTGTATTCTCGGGTACTTCGTGGTGTGTACTCTCCAATTGCATTTCAGTTCATTAAGGTGGCCGCCTGCGTAGGCCGCCGAACGGCGTACAGCGCTCCACCAGAAAACATTTTATTAAAAAACCGCCCAACTTATTTAAGTGAAGTCTGCTTACTAATAGAATTTTTAAAAAACGTTACGCGTCTCTATACGTTTTTTCAGTTCCTCCATTTCTCTCTAAAGCATGTTTTTAGTTAGGGAAAATGGGTCAAACGGGTGTTTTCACAGTCATTTTTAGGTATGAGCATTCCGATACAAAACAGTAAAAAGGAACAGGGACGTGCATCAAAGATTTATTATCATTATTATTATATCATTACATGCTAGGGTCTCCGCTGAAAGTTTCATAAAGTCACGTTATCGAAGGCAAGACTGCACGCCAGTCCAATGCTTTGCGTGTAGAGGCGATGAGACAGTTAATGCGTATGTCTCGGTCGCCCCTAACTCTCCCACTTTTACGCCGAAGACGTGCAAAATTCCTTCAACCAGGCGGCCACCTTAACTGCAGTAGCCTATTGCGAAACGGGTGATTTCTTTTCCGAGCACTGTGATTTACTTAGGTAATAAAACTGTTAATTCATTGTAAAATATTTCTAAACTCGAAACACGTGCGGCTAAGAACTGTTCTTACTGCAGTATTAGGGGGCCGTGGTGGCTGAGCGGTTAAACTACTCGCCTCCCACCAAGGCGAACCGGGTTCAATCACGGTCGGGCCACTCCCGGATTTTCTCAACTGGGAGTCGTGCCTGACGATGTCGCTGGCCGACGGGTTTTGTAGGGGATCTTTGGTTTTCTCCGTCCTTGCATTCCGGCGCTGTTCCAAACTCGCACCTTTTTTCATCCTCATCATCTCTTAAGACTTCGCTGTAAAGAATCGCCCAATCTCTCCACATAAAGCCTTGGTAGGCAGAACCCTTAGAAAACTGGATGCAAAAAAAAAGACTCAGCTATGTTCGTATATTCTGTAGATTGGCAAAACGTGATATATTAGAGCTGCACATAGGCGCTTACTTCTTGTTTACAGAAGGGGGACAAGTCTTCAATTTTCTGTTACTGTACGAATGCTCATTTAAATGTTACACCTCCCCCTTTCTAACACTGTGCGTTGTATGTTTGTACATACTGTTATGCATGTACGTTACACATCTAATGTGGGACTAAGTTTAAAATATTTAAATTAAATAATTTCCTTTAAATATTGCTGTTTTTGATTAACCATATAAAGAACTACACACAATATATATTTTGAAAAGAATGACGCAAGTAGACTAAAGTAAGCTATAACAACTTATTGGAAACTGAATTGGTTACCAACATCCCTGCTGGCTGAAAATGTGAAGGAGTGACCGCTCCACTTGTAACCCCATCCCCCTCCCGTAATACTCCGCTTCTATGAACCTGCAAACGTGTATAGTTATATAAGAATACTACGGCAGTAGATAATTGAACTATTTGACGCTTTCAGATAGAGAAAATTAATTCCGCCCTCCTTCTTTGGTAAACGACCACGGTCGTAACTATGCTTCTACGATAGTAGTAACAACTGCAGCTGGTTGGTTCGCTGTCGATGAAGTATGTTTTAAAACTATTTTTGAATTTAAAAACTCCATGAATGTTGTTTTTTAAATTNTTGGTTCGCTGTCGATGAAGTATGTTTTAAAACTATTTTTGAATTTAAAAACTCCATGAATGTTGTTTTTTAAATTATTTTGTGTTTATATGAAGTTATCGTCCGTAACATGTCATGGAACCATAAAATATCCCCAAAATCCAGAAAAAAAAGTCTGTGGGATGGACTTAACGTTGTATTTGCAGTTGGACGTTTACATTTGTGAATGCTGAATTTGTATAATGAAGTTTTTTCCCCTTGTATTTGAATATTATCCGACAGCAGTTAAACTACAAGTTACTGTACGCTCGTTAAACTTCTGTCATTGGCTAACCATTTGTGTGACAGGACCTAAAGCACTCTTTTAGCCAATAACACCTGTTCAACGGTATTGCGACACACTCGCGTGAATCGGCCACACAGGCACCTGACCTCGTATAAAGTCCGCATACGGCAGTAAGGTCTAACTTGTTCTCAAATAATAACTCTAATTTAGTTCGCCTGTACTTACATAGAAAAGGGCTTTAAAGGTTAACATTCCGTAGTAATAATCACAATAGTACTTTGCATGCGTATTGGTCTCACCCAATGCAATTCAGCCGACGAGGTCTTTTCTCTTTTTACGGCTGTATTTCTTAGTGGCAAATTAAACATTATGTTACTACCGCGGCACTTGCAAGGACATCTGCTATTGTTCAACGACCCTTTCATGATAGGAGGCGATATCGTGTATATTCTGTAAATGCTAGAAAGTAAGTCTAATATTTATTCCAGTATTATTACTTTTTTTTTAAATACGAAAACGCATAGTTAATAAAACTAAAATCTTATTTTTTATTATTTATTTTTCTTTACTCCCACATTTTAGAGTTTTAGAGGAATTATCGCTTAAAAAATTATTTACCGTGATGGAATTCGGCAACGCCAATATTTATTGGGGGGGTGGGGGGTGGATGCGAGGCACGCACGAGAAGTAGCGGATGGAAGGAGAGGGCGCGGCGTTGAAGAGACGACGCTAGGAAGGAAGAGGAAGGGGGAGTAACGAAGGCCAAGTCCCGACTTGCAAGTGCCGAGTTTGGAATTGGACTGNAGGAAGGGGGAGTAACGAAGGCCAAGTCCCGACTTGCAAGTGCCGAGTTTGGAATTGGACTGGTAACGGTTTTTGAATACAGAGCAGGGTTCCCTCCCACACCCCCGCCTGTGTTATGTGCACGCACGTGTAATACGGTCCCAGACACACCCGCGCGCGGGCGCGCACACACACACACACACAAACCCTGGGCGGGGAGAAGGGGGATATATGTATATCGCCGGGCTGTGCCGAACTTTAATACAGTGCAGAACACAGGGTGGAAGGAGTTCCACGCAAATAGGATCCTCGCCTCTTCTCTGCGGACGTGGTACTGTGTAGAGTCTGTGCATTTTACGGCGGCCAGGCCATATAACACCTGGGTACGGAAAAAAGGTTGGAAATACGATCGGAGTAATCCAAAGACAGTCAAGAATGAAAAACGTATAGCCCATTGGTCACTGAAATCATTTCTTATAAGGGAGGTTGCTGAACCTGACAGGATGTTACGCTTTATTGAAACTGGAATGCAGCACGAATTATTTGCATCCCTTCTCATTCTGTTTTTTGTTTAGAATAGAGAACTAATAAAGTATGAAATTATATTACTGCAGTGGTTTCTTATAAGAGAGTTCCCTTAAACTGACATGCTGTGCAATGGATTGAGACTACAATAACTAGCAGTTGTGTTCATTCAAATAATTTTCAAAACCTACTACACGTTTTGGGAATACTTGTGGAACCTTTAATATGTTTTCATACGAGTCAAGTGAGTGTTCAAGGGCAGTTAAATATTTGTAGCAGTGTAGGGCGGCTTATACTTGGACAAATAGTAATTATTAAGTATACAGAGTCCGAACAGCCGCTTACGCTTCGAACTCCAACCGCAAATGTCAGAAAAATGGCGTCATTGGTCAGCCGTTGGCCAATCATCGCCTGGTAACCTACCAGCCGGCAACGCAGCCAATAAGGAACATACCGCAGTATGCGGTAGCCAATGATACGCAAGTTTCGTTCCCAGAGCCTCGTGCAGCCAGAGAATAGGCACGCTCTCATCAAAGGAGTCGCCACGCCATTTCGTTTCTGTGTACTTGTCTTCTCTGTGTCTTGGACCTAGGCCTCATTAATAGGGACCTGCAGCATTTGTATTATTATTTAGCATCATCCCATATTTGACACCCTTGNGTCTTGGACCTAGGCCTCATTAATAGGGACCTGCAGCATTTGTATTATTATTTAGCATCATCCCATATTTGACACCCCTGCATGTACCAGACGCAACGTCATTTATTCAATGGCTGCTGATTCAGTGAGATTCCATGTTTCCTCTGGCTGTACGTTATGTTATTCGGTCACGCAACCACGAAGCGTCCATTCATTAGGGCACGGTCACCCAGGACGTGTCTAATGTAATGTGGTCCAGCGACAAAAATAGAGCCTACCTGGAGTTGTCTGCGTTTGAGGCCGAGAAACGCGGGAGCGATAAGGACTACGTTGTTACGCACATCAAGTGCGCCATCGCGTGTACCTGTGAGACGTTAAGCGGTAGCTCTATCTCTTTTTTTTTTATTGGTGGAAACTCTACAGCGAGGTTTTAATTTTCCCTTNGAACCTATACGTATCGATAAACTGTACAGTGAACTTGTCGCCCAAACTCTTACTGAAGGTGATTAACTTTTCCTCTTGCACTTTTTGGCACTGGCTGCCAAGATGGCCGCCATTGGCACTTGCTGCCAAGATGGCCGCCGTCTAAGTGGAATGCAAACGCATGAAGTTTGTCGTTTCCTTACCAAGCTTCTCAAGGTCGAATCCCGAATCCCTGCCATGACGCTGTCTTAGAAGCCTCCATTCCACACTACTNGGTCGAATCCCGAATCCCTGCCATGACGCTGTCTTAGAAGCCTCCATTCCACACTACTCATGTACCAGACGCAACGTCATTTATTCAATGGCTGCTGATTCAGTGAGATTCCATGTTTCCTCTGGATGTACGTTATGTTATTCGGTGACGCAACCACGAAGCGTCCATTCATTAGCGCACGGTCACCCAGGACGTGTCTAATGTAATGTGGTCCAGCGACAAAAATAGAGCCTACCTGGAGTTGTTGTCTGCGTTTGAGGCCGAGAAACGCGGGAGCGATAAGGACTACGTTGTTACGCACATCAAGTGCGCCATCGCGTGTACCTGTGAGACATTAAGCGGTAGCTCTATCTCTTTTTTTTTTATTGGTGGAAACTCTACAGCGAGGTTTTAATTTTCCCTTGGCTTTNGTTAAGCGGTAGCTCTATCTCTTTTTTTTTTATTGGTGGAAACTCTACAGCGAGGTTTTAATTTTCCCTTGGCTTTGTTGGAGTGCTCCGAGATGATGTTTCTAATGTGCGTGTCGTCTTGAAAGCACTCAACGGGCCTCATCTGAAGTGTGAGTATTTATGTAGATCAGCAATATGGACGCACGCTTAAAAGTTTCTTTGAGGAAAAAACAGCATATATTTCAAACACACTGAAAATCAGTTCAAGCGCCAGGTAGGCGGGGGCCTTTGACGTGCAACCTGTTTCGAAATAATAATAATAATGATGCCAATTTTGCATGTATCTACTCGTGTAAAGTCTTTAAGTCGGAGCCGTGCGCCGGGTACGGAGAAATTGCTGCTTCTCTTCAAGACATTATTACAAAGAGGTTGCGGAGCTGCACATGTAGTTTCTGCAGGAGCGATGCAAGTTCCGCGGACATTATTAGATTCCCCCGTGTCGAGCAGACATAAACTTGCAACCGCGCAACGGGGGTAAAGCATTTACAGCGTTGTAGCCAGGTTTCTGTGGAAATTGTAGATAGAGAGGGGGTGGGGGTCGGAGATGCGGTAATGCCAACCCTTCGTCATCAAAGAAACTAGTTTGAATTTGGGGAGGCGGGAGGAGCGTTTCCGTTTCTCGCCAAAGCGAAACTTGGCGGAGACTTCCAGTCGGCCAAGTGCTCCTTTTCTTAACCAGCTTCGCCCGAAACTAACTTTCCTGGCTGCAAGTTACCGCTGCAGTTTTCACAGCTCCGACCCACACATGACGAACAGTTCCGCGCATGCGCTCGTATGTATCTGCAAGCGTAGTGGGAACTTGTCTGCAACATTGCTTAGTTTCCGAAGTTAAAACAAATTTTGCGCTTGGAACTGAAGGATTTTTTATTACGAGGGATGTGTATTAACATTTTTGTGTGAAATTGTTGTTTGCACGTATACCCGTATATCAGCAAATAAAATCTCTGGGAATACAACTTTTAGTTTTAAAAAAAAACTATCTGAAGCCTTATAGTTTGGCTTTTATCATATTAAGTGTATTGAAAAAATCTTTAATAAAATGGAAAAAAAAAATTCCAATTTTAGAGCCTGCCTGGGCAGTATTCTTCAGAGGTAGGCGAAAAGTACAAATACACGTANAAAAAAAAAAATTCCAATTTTAGAGCCTGCCTGGGCAGTATTCTTCAGAGGTAGGCGAAAAGTACAAATACACGTATGTAGTTAAATCTGCGGGCTTTCATCGCGTGTAATGAAGTCCCACTGCTACAGATATAATTTGCACAGGAAGGCGTGGCAACGGAAGCATTGCACGCCGGTTCACTGTCTTGCGCGTAGGAGCGATGGGGCGCTGGGCACGTGTGTTATTGTCGCCCTTATAGCAACCTTGATTCCGGGCCTTGAACGCGCAAAACAGCTTCAAGTGCATAAGAGCTTTGAGGTAACCACCTACCTTAAGTGTTTTTTTTTTTTTTTGCGTTTGAGACCCAGAAGCGCGGAAGCGATAAGGACGACAATGCCACGCGCATCAAGTGTGTGATGGCCGCTAGGGCACACGACTCTTGAACTGGCGGTCTGTGTTTTCACCTTTCTTCGTACTTCTGTAAGACTCCCAATAATTTTATTGGGGGAAAGTGTAGCAGAGTTCAATACAGGCTCATATCGTAGTTTCGCTCGTGTCCGGGTAGGATNATAATTTTATTGGGGGAAAGTGTAGCAGAGTTCAATACAGGCTCATATCGTAGTTTCGCTCGTGTCCGGGTAGGATTCCATGTAGCAAGACACATGTCAACTGTAATGTTATGTACAGCGCGTGGACAGTCAATCCTCCTGTGCCTGATCCTATTGGCTATTACAGGAGAGAACTTCCAGAGCAACATTCAGCGTGCACAGCGCCAGGCTAGTATTGTAGTTCAGCCACGTAAAGCCACTACGGGCATTGTNTCCAGAGCAACATTCAGCGTGCACAGCGCCAGGCTAGTATTGTAGTTCAGCCACGTAAAGCCACTACGGGCATTGTATTTTGCCACTTCAGTCAGTTCATAATAATATTACTGTGCACACCGGCCAGATCCCTTTTGCTTAATTCCAGACAACATTATAAAAGCATCGCACCGTAATTTAATAATTGGTTGCAGTTGAATGCAGTCCGATAGAAAGAAGATTACGCTCCTTCCAATCGCGGTGGCTGGACGTGGTTACCACCTCACCTGTCAACAGCATCGTACAGAGTTGAATCTGCACTCGCCACCTTGATGGGGTCGAGGACTATCCAACATCTACAAACGCGCTTCGTAAAAGAGTCCTCTCACTAGGCGGACCAGACCAGCGTCCCTTCATTGGCGAGCATCAACCCTTCGAAACTGGTCCAAAGACACGCCGCTTTTATTCGCCAAGGGGTACTGACGACAAGAGCCCATCACCAAACCCAGCACAGCAGTGTCTAGTGAGGATTCGGTGGGAGGGAATGCCCCCCCCCCCCTTCCTGCTCCGGAGGCCGCTTCCGGCTGTCGACCAGCTTCCAGAAGGCTCTATGTCATTGACGGGCCATTTGTATTTTGCTACAAGGGATGTTTTGAGATACAGCAGTCTAAAAAAGCCGTTTTCAAAGATGTTAGAAGGGTCCAAAAAGTATTCTATAGTTTATTCGCGGTTTCTTCGCACTTTTTAAATAGAACCTTTGAAAAATCACTCTATGTTGTCTTTTTTTCTTGTTTCCAAAATGTGTGATGTATCGCAGGTGTTTTATACTTTTGTTAAAATAAAAACACTTTTTTTTAAACTGAATTGTATTTTACATTTTATCTATAAATTATAATACTTAATTTATAATCGAAATATATAAAAACATGGAGAAAATAGGTATGTTGGTAATGCCTAATAAGAAGTAGTTCTTATGTAAATCATTGTTACACTGAGTGCGCACAAATGAGGTGCATTGTCCCTTTCGTGTAATTTTTTATACTTGTTTATGCTTTGTTTACATGAGGCGGAGGAATATGCTGAAAGTAGAACCTAAGCAGAGGTTTAGAAAAGTTGGAAGTAACCGTGAATGGACTATAGCATGCGTGACATCTTGAAAGTACCATTTTGTCCGCGTCTGGAGTATGCTTTTATTTTCGTAGGACAACATTTTGAGAGCACTTTAATATTATAGTCGCGTTAAAAAACTCGTTTTTCAAACACGCTGCAACGTATTAAAAGCAGCAGGTATGCGACCGCATTAGCATTGCTTGCAGGATTAGTATGGCAGTACGGGTCCGCGGAAGCGTACCATTTAGACCAAGCACTCGCCTGTAGCCACGGCGAACTGGGTCGGGTTCTTGAGGGGGACAGTCCCGGGATTTTCATCTGCGGAAAACGTGGCGGATGTTGCCGTGTGCAGGTTGTTGCTTTTTTTTTCGGAGTGTTCTAGTTTCCTTCATAATTGCATTCTGTTGAGACCCGTCGGCCAACAGCAACGTTCGCCAGGTTTCCTACGTGCGAAAATCCCGATTTGACCCCTGCCGTGAGTCGAACCCTGTTATTCGTGGTAGTAGGAGATTGATCTCACCATTCCATCACAGAGAACCCCTGGCAAGAGAAAGATCGTGCTCGTGATTAACAAGAAGGAGATACTTAATAATTTTGTCGTTGGGAAGTTTGTAGCAAATGCCAGGGGAGATCCCTGTACAAGTTACACATGTATTGACGCTATATATTGTAAGATACGTATAAAAATGTGCAGGTACCGTTTTTTGGTTATGATCTAACGCTTCATGACAGTATTTGCAATACGAGATATGTATTCAAAGCTGTATTAACACCTTAGGCTACTCGGAATGAAGAGTTTCGTTCTTTGCGTACGTAAACAGATTGCCAATACTATATAGTTTATACAGTGCATGTATTTCAAACCCAGTGCAAAGGAGTTCATGCACCAGATATTTGGAATCGTCTGCGAAAATGATTTACTGTAAAATTTTAAACCTTTAAATTAACACATCCACTAAATTTTTCCACCAAACAATTTGTCGTAAAATCTCAGTAACATAAAAAAAACTCTTTTCATTGTTTTTATACCTAGTTTGATGTTACTGTTGAAACTATTCTTAAAATTGGATAGCACAACTCATCGTATAAGTAACCTCAAGAATATTTTGATATTTCCCCCCTCCCCGGTTTCTAACCGAAAATATGATTGAACTTACAAAACAAATTTTCTAAGGCACTGTTACATATTTTTTGCTTAATAATGAATATTTTCAGTACTTTGCCGCAGTGTCAACTTTCATTGACATAAATGAGTTCCTTGTCCTTATTTTCGCTTCTGTGTTGTTGTACACCGCTTCAGATATTTTTAAAACTAAGCATTGCCGTAGTGAAGTTACGATGACGTCACACAAGTCCAACTACCTTAGACAAACCATTTTTATAAATATAAAATTTAACAGCGTTTAAAGAGCTTCAGTATGTTCGAAGACAGAAAATCCTGTAGGCATGTATGCATTACATGCGGTGAAATTTTTCTGAAATTAAAGCAGTTCTAGGTTCACATTTCTTATTTTATCACATTTAAAACAGTATTTTTATTGTTTTTGATTACACGTTTAATNATTACATGCGGTGAAATTTTTCTGAAATTAAAGCAGTTCTAGGTTCACATTTCTTATTTTATCACATTTAAAACAGTGTTTTTATTGTTTTTGATTACACGTTTAATATAAAAAAAACAAATTATTTTACAGAACTGTAATAATTTATATTTCAGAAAATGCTACGTTTTCTTGCAGGAAAGGTTATATTGTCTTTTTAAAAATTCTAATATATCGAATTTTTTGTGGAGAACCATGCCATTTTTTCAGTTTGCCTTGTTTATTTTTTTTTTTTTAACTTTAATTACGTTCTAAATACAGGAAATTGTTATTTTTAACATACGGCCACGCAAACAACTATGCAAACTATTTTTATATTCTAGGAAAATGACGTTACTTGTAACATATAAAATTTCCAAAGTGAATTTCAGAAATATATTATGTTTTGCCTACTTAAGAGGTCAATGTATGGCCGTGGGAATCAGTTTAACTCGCACATGTGAGCAGAAACTACACTACACAAACGACCAGGCAGATTCACAGATCTCCGGTCATACGAGTTGTGAAATTATATTCGAAAGGAACATAAAAATTCGCACATCCTGACACGGAAGAGATGGCGATACGGGTCGCGTTCCGTTCATTGCATGGACGCAATCATTGTCAAGCCCTATAACTGTTGCTCCGTTGCTGTACGCGCACATAATTACCCGGGGTGGCATAGCAACTAACGTGACGCATAACTGATTGAAAGTTAAAATTGAAAATTCACAAATGGTAAACAAACTTGACGCCAGGTTAAAATATTTTTATGTAATTTAACGTTGATGCTCGCAACTAACAAAGCTTCTCAACACTACGCAAAAATAGACATGTCTTGTTGATACTCATCCGCCTGTGCGTGGAACCACGTTTTACCTCCCTTATTGCGCTGTTGTAATGTCATCGCATGAAGCATCTGCTGGGAGAGTACTGTTTCGACGGTGCAGTGTCATGAAGGCCCTTCAGTCATACGCGTACTTTAAGACTAATCCGCTTTTTTATTGACTGCTGCTGCCACAGTGTTACTGGTGACACGGGATTTGGTCCTTGTTACCTTGCAGGTTTGTTCTGGCTCACGATTCCTGCTGCGCAAGGCGTTTTAATAAACCGCGACCTATTTACAGAAGGAACTCAAATGTGCTTATGTGTTTATTGTCCAGCTTGGCCTCAAACCATCCTTACGTATTTGTTGTCCTCCAGAGCTCGTGCAGTTTATAGGGGCCGCGGTGGTGTAGTGGTTAGACAATTCGCCTCCCACCTAGGCAAACGGGGTTCGATTCCCAGCGAGGTCGCCCCGGATTTTCGCTTGTGGACGATGCCTCTGGTTGGCAAGTTGTCTCGGGGATCTCCAGTTTCCCCAATACTTGCATTCCGACGCTACTCCATACTCGCCTATCCTCACCCTCATCGGCTCTCAGAACCTCAATGTTAATTAAGAGCCTCCCAAATCTCTTCACACCTTCTTGCAGTTGATGCGCCTGGCCGAGGTAAAGGGNACCTCAATGTTAATTAAGAGCCTCCCAAATCTCTTCACACCTTCTTGCAGTTGATGCGCCTGGCCGAGGTAAAGGGACTACTTCGACGTCGCGTTGTGCGCATTGTGGGTGTAACGGAATGCGGCTTTGAAAGGGTTGCTGTCGGGCAGAGGGGGTGAGAAGGGAAGGTAGTCGGGAGGCGACATTAGCGGGAACAATGGCGACTCCCCGCGTCACTGGGGAGTTAAGGCGATAACGCAATACGCGTTGAGGCAAACGACTGCGGCATTAAGGCGATTATATGCGCTCTACGCGCGAACGGAGCGCTAATGTGGCTTGCGACCTATCAGGCATCAGGGAGACATGTGATAAAAAGTGTGGCGTTCTCCATCTTCCTTTTGCGTTTTTTTTTAACGCCAACATTTTCCTTTGTTGAGTTTTTTGCATTCCCCGTCATTTGCATCGTGCCTCGGCCCAAGAGATAGAATTTTTTATATTTTTTTTTTTGGCTACCGAACTTTGTGTTTGGCGAACAAGGGAAAGAAAGTAGGCACGATATAGGACAATGGGTGGGAGAATTATGCTAGAATTACGCTAGATGTACAGTTAAATGAAGCCCTTTCCTCATTTAGATAATTTCCTTGTTAAATAGGCACTTCCAAATCAAACGTTGAAAAAAGGTGATTGTCAGTTCTTTAATAAAGCCCGATTAGCAACCGGCTTTGAATAGTTGTTCCACAAGTACCACTGAAAGTGAAATTCATTTTTTTACCTTTGCCACTAGAACTTTTTGTTGTTCACACGCAGTAATTTGCGTAATTGTGACGGATCCATATTTCTTACAGTTTTACGGTGTTACTTAATGTAGGCATACAGTGCGGGAAAATAAAAACTAACATTTCGTTAAACATGAACGAATTATCGTCTGCGATTGGTGTACGAATAACAAGTAGAAATAATCTAAATTACAAATCTGTCTGTTAACATAATGTCAACAAAACAATATCGTTTAACTTTATGCTCCTCAAATACTTTTCTGTGTTGTAGACAATGTGATTGTAAATCTAGCCCGGCCATAGTGGAATTTGATTTAATTATGTGCTCTAGTTGCATTCATAAGTGGTTTGTTACGCCCTGAGTTTTTCGTATTGCTGCCTTTTTAATTCCAAAGAAAAAATTGATTTTATTCTTACTTGTTTAAGTTGCATGTGAGGCTACTTAACTATTAAGATTTAAAATAATTGCATTGCGTTGCCTTTGTGTACGATGAAATAGTGAGTGAAGGTATTTGGGTGGCTCTTAACATCGAGGTCTTGAGAGCCGATGAGCGTGAAGCGATGGAGCAGCGCCGGAAGAAAGGGGCGAGGGGAAACGGGGAGATCCCCGAAAAAACCCGCCGATCAGTGGCATCGTCCGTCACGACTCCCACATGCGACCCTACCGAGAGTCGAGCCCAGTTCGCCTGGGTGGGAGGCGATTAGTCTAATTAAACACAAAATTATGCTGAGTAATGCGATGTTTTGTTTGGAGCGTGGTAAGGGGGATGGGAGTCGAACCAGTTTCTCCTTTCTTACAGATACAGAAAGTTATGAAAGATGCAGAAAATTATGCGTGGAACTGTAGTAATTGTAACGACATTATTATTGCTTACAGCTCGGAATCAACGAAATCATATTGTGCTTGATGTTGGCAGTAGCTGTCTATAAACGTTAGTAACGATATTANTCAGTAATGATCTTAAAAATACATAGTCGTCATGTAAGGAAATGAGTTTCTTCATTGAATCTGTTTTTGTTGAGTAGTCCTAAATCTCGAATCATAAACCTACTTGCTGTGCCATGCGTGCCCGTTTTAACCCCTTAACAAATTATCCCTAGTAATCATTGTCTGTGCTGTACAAAATCAGATGCCAGCGCCAATACAAACAGGGCCTTTTCCCTGGCTAATGCTATTGGCTGCTGCTAGCACACCAACATTTTATTATTGGTTCCTGCCGGTGCCACGAACCAATATAAATTATTTGCTTAGGTTCCATCATGTAGGTTATTACAAGGAATTCGTAAGTACTTCTCAGATCAAAAATGTCCCCTTTTACAATACCTGGAGCGAAATATGAAGGCGTTAGTTAAGGGCGTAAAGGTCAGCATGACTGGAAGAGGTCAAATGATCGGAATGTAGTTGGCATTAATCCTTATGTCGTTTGTCAAATTGAAACATTTATACTACTATATAAAAAGTTTATATCTCGCTATATGTTTGATCGAGTATATAAAACAAAGTTTACAGCTTATTAGACGTAATATAAACTTAGCGCATGTTTGCGTCATTGTTTTTTTTCTTCTGTTGGCAAAATAAATCTTTATTGTCACACATTCTTCCGTCGAATGCCTGTCGGTACAGATATCATCAACATTTTCATTCTTGGGTGGATAATACATGGTTTAGGGGCGCCTGTTTTTCACGAAATCATTTCAGTACAAGTTGTGTTCCAAAACTCTTTAGTGCAGAACCGCTTTCGGGGTTGGATCATTTGAATTGTTACTCGTCTTATCTGTCTGCCCGCGAATCACGATCAGTCAGTATCGGGGAAATTAAATTCTGATTGGCTCACTCATGTAACAGTCAATCTTCACACAAAGACAGGCGGCCAATGGCCAAAGGAAGTCTGCAAGTGTGTATGTAGAATATTGAAGCCTAGTCTCCGCGTAATTCCTTCCTCGAATAACGAGTGGTCATTTACATGGTTATGTGCTTCTCCATAGCCTCGGGTTTTGGTGCCAAATATGGCCGAGACAATACGATGTGTTCTTCAGTAGTACTACCATGGAATGATCGCCGTTGAGTTTACGATATTTAAAGTTAAAATTAAAAAAAAAAATCTGTTAACAGACAGCGAAACTGCAGAATTTGTTTTTGGTACCGAAAGTGTTATGGTAAATATTTTGTAGGGATGTGTTTGTATTATGAAGCGGCTCTTTTAATTATTTTTCTTTTACAATAAATATTCAATAGATACCTAAATAGAGAAGCGGAGTATTTTCTTCGAGACAGAACAATTCTCACAATACAATTAATAAGTAGACGTCAGTAAAATTATTGAAAACTTAATAAATTGAANCGCAAATAGAGAAGCGGAGAATTTTCTGCGAGACAGAAAAATTCTCACAATACAATTAATAAGTAGACGTCAGTAAAATTATTGAAAACTTAATAAATTAAACTTTTTTAAATTGAAACTTTTTTCGCTTTTGGCGCTTGGGTAGACGGCAGTCGAAATGCCAGAGATCTTGGATTAGGCGCAGTCCCATTGCGAACCATGTNCTACGCGCGAACGGAGCGCTAATGTGGCTTGCGACCTATCAGGCATCAGGGAGACATGTGATAAAAAGTGTGGCGTTCTCCATCTTCCTTTTGCGGTTTTTTTAACGCCAACATTTTCCTTTGTTGAGTTTTTCGCATTCCCCCGTCATTTGCATCGTGCCTCGGCCCAAGAGATAGAATTTTTTTATATTTTTTTTTTGGCTACCGAACTTTGTGTTTGGCGAACAAGGGAAAGAAAGTAGGCACGATATAGGACAATGGGTGGGAGAATTATGCTAGAATTACGCTAGATGTACAGTTAAATGAAGCCCTTTCCTCATTTAGATAATTTCCTTGTTAAATAGGCACTTCCAAATCAAACGTTGAAAAAAGGTGATTGTCAGTTCTTTAATAAAGCCCGATTAGCAACCGGCTTTGAATAGTTGTTCCACAAGTACCACTGAAAGTGAAATTAATTTTTTTACCTTTGCCACTAGAACTTTTTGTTGTTCACACGCAGTAATTTGCGTAATTGTGACGGATCCATATTTCTTACAGTTTTACAGTGTTACTTAATGTAGGCATACAGTGCGGGAAAATAAAAATTAACATTTCGTCAAACATGAACGAATTATCGTCTGCGATTGGTGTACGAATAACCGGTAGAAATAATCTAAATTACAAATCTGTCTGTTAACATAATGTCAACAAAACAATATCGTTTAACTTTATGCTCCCCAAATACTTTTCTGTGTTTTAGACAATGTGATTGTAAATCTAGCCCGGCCATATTGGAATGCGATTTAATTATGTGCTCGAGTTACATTCATAAGTGGTTTGTTACGCCCTGTGTTTTTCGTATTGCTGCATATTTGATTTTAAAGAAAAAATTGCTTTTATTCTTACTTGTTTAAGTTGCATGTGGGGCTACTTAACTATTAATATTTAATATAATTGCATTGCGTTGCCTTTGTGTACGATGAAATAGTGAGTGAAGGGATTTGGGTGGCTCTTAACATCGAGGTCTTGAGAGCCGATGAGCGTGAAGCGATGGAGCAGCGCCGGAAGAAATTGGCGAGGGGAAACGGGGAGATCCCCGAAAAAAAACCCGCCGATCAGCGGCATCGTCCGGCACGACTCCCACATGCGACCCTACCGGGAATCTAGCCCAGTTCGCCTGGGTGGGAGGCGAGTAGTCTAACCACTACACCATCGCGGCCCCTACGATAAAATAATTAAACACAAAACGATGCTGAGTAATGCGATGTTTTGTTTGGAGCGTGTAAGGGGGATGGGGGATGAACCAGTTTCTCCTTTCTTACAGATACAGAATGTTATAGGCCAACAGTGATGCAGAAAATTATGCGTGGAACTGTAGTAATTGTAACGACATTATTATTGCTTACAGCTCGGAATCAACGAAATCATATTGTGCTTGATGTTGGCAGTAGCTGTCTATAAACGTTAGTAACGATATTAAAAATACATAGTCGTCATGTAAGGAAATGAGTTTCTTCATTGAATCTGTTTTTGTTGAGTAGTCCTAAATATCGAATCCTAAAGCTACTTGCTGTGCCATGCGTGCCCGTTTTAACCCCTTAACAAATTATCCCTAGTAATCATTGTCTGTGCTGTACAAAATCAGATGCCAGCGCCAATACAAACAGGGCCTTTTCCCTGGCTAATGCTATTGGCTGCTGCTAGCACACCAACATTTTATTATTGGTTCCTGCCGGTGCCACGAACCAATATAAATTATTTGCTTAGGTTCCATCATGTAGGTTATTACAAGGAATTCGTAAGTACTTCTCAGATCAAAAATGTCCCCTTTTACAATACCTGGAGCGAAATATGAAGGCGTTAGTTAAGGGCGTAAAGGTCAGCATGACTGGAAGAGGTCAAATGATCGGAATGTAGTTGGCATTAATCCTTATGTCGTTTGTCAAATTGAAACATTTATACTACTATATAAAAAGTTTATATCTCGCTATATGTTTGATCGAAGATATAAAACAAAGTTTACAGCTTATTAAACGTAATATAAACTTAGCGCATGTTTGCGTTATTGTTTTTTTTCTTCTGTTGGCAAAATAAATCTTCATTGTCACACATTCTTCCGTCGAATGCCTGTCGGTACAGATATCATCAACATTTTCATTCTTGGGTGGATAATACATGGTTAGGGGCGCCTGTTTTTCACGAAATGATTTCAGTACAAGTTGTGTTCCAAAACTCTTTAGTGCAGAACCGCTTTCGGGGTTGGATCATTTGAATTGTTACTCGTCTTATCTGTCTGCCCGCGAATCACGATCAGTCAGTATCGGGGAAATTAAATTCTGATTGGCTCACTCATGTAACAGTCAATCTTCACANGTCTCACTCGTGCAACAGTCAATCTTCACACAAAGACAGGCGGCCAATGGCCAAAGGAAGTCTGCAAGTGCGTATGTAGAATATTGAAGCCTAGTCTCCGCGTAATTCCTTCCTCGAATAACGAGTGGTCATTTACATGGTTATGTGCTTCTCCATAGCCTCGGGTTTTGGTGCCAAATATGGCCGAGACAATACGACGTGTTCTTCAGTAGTACTACCATGGAATGATCGCCGTTGAGTTTACGATATTTAAAGTTAAAATTAAAAAAAAAAATCTGTTAACAGACAGCGAAACTGCAGAATTTGTTTTTGGTACCGAAAGTGTTATGGTAAATATTTTGTAGGGATGTGTTTGTATTATGAAGCGGCTCTTTTAATTATTTTTCTTTTACAATAAATATTCAATAGATACCTAAATAGAGAAGCGGAGTATTTTCTTCGAGACAGAACAATTCTCACAATACAATTAATAAGTAGACGTCAGTAAAATTATTGAAAACTTAATAAATTGAACTTTTTTAAATTGAAACTTTTTTCACTTTTGGCGCTTGGGTAGACGGCAGTCGAAATGCCAGAGATCTTGGATTAGGCGCAGTCCCATTGCGAACCATGTATAGGTGAGGGGGAGGGGTGAGAAGAGTTAATGACAATCCAGCGACGTCATTATGCCCGAGTTTCCTTCTCCCCATTAAATACGCGTTACGGTTAACATACTTGAAGCCGTTGGACATNTGACGTCATTATGCCCGAGTTTCCTTCTCCCCATTAAATACGCGTTACGGTTAACATACTTGAAGCCGTTGGACATACATTCAAACCTTTTATCCGCGTCAGTAGCGGGTACGTTTATAATTGCGCCGGCATAAGGCTTGCGTACATATCTCAATCAGTAAACGCCACATATGAGTAACTTCATTGGACATGTGCTTTTAGACGTGCTGAGTAAAGTTAATCGCATAAACAGTCCTCACAATCTCTATATAGTCTGTATTTTCGCGTGTAAATTCGAGGACAAGCTAGATTTTAAACGCATGCACACGTAGATTACTTTTGTAAAATCATCCAATCACGAAAGTGGAACAGAACTGAGCTTAAGTGTTTTGGAGTGGGACAAGTCGTTCAATCTTTTCGTCAAAAACAAGTGCCTCCACGTATTGACTACATTATTTAGTTGGCTTATTAAAGAAATGCGTCGCGGATTTCATTTTAAATCGGCTCGTGTGTGATACGTTGAACGCGAGACGTATAGGCTCTTCGCGGTTAACTGAGCTTGGAATCAACCTTTGAAAATGTCACTGCCCCATATCTGCATATATTTTAACGGGTACACTGACAGGCGTGCTGCGCCCAGTAAAGTTGGCAACGAAGGAGGGAAATAAGTTCCACGTCTTCGCGTTGAGTTAAAAAGTGTTAGGTTAACATTTGTAAACATGCTAAAATATTAATTTCACTTTCTTTTTTTATTATTGCGTATAAGTGTGAGAATCGGCAAATTTGTAAAATATTTACTTTTCCAATTTTGTTTGTGTGTAGTGTAATTCAAAGTTGGGATTGTACCACTCTCCGAATCTGCGTGGAACTGCTTTAGCGAAAAACCTGTTTCCATACCTATTGGTCTTGCTTGTTCCTGACTTTTGGCATGATACAGTGTATGAATGCGGAGTCGGTAAGTAAGTTTCTCCGCAAGATAGGGTTCCCTGTCCCAGTGAGTCGTCGACGCGTCAAGGGCGCGCAAGTGTCTTAAATAACTTACTACACTTATAGTATATTGCATTTTCTGTTTTTGCGTCTGGATAAAGCATTACAATGGCTGAAAATTTCTTTTAAAAAACAAACTAAAGGAACTATAGAAAGTCAGTACGTTATGTTACAGCTCGTAATAAAAGTGAAAACAGTCAGATGTTGGGTTAATCAAGTGTCGGATTTCAAAGACCCCTACGTCTTCGAAGTGAAGACATTTCGGCGGCTCTTCAAAGCGAGGTTTTGATAGCCGATGAGGGTGAAGCGAGGTGAGTATAGAGCAGTGACAGAGTGGAAGGCCGAAGGAAACGGGAGATCCCCGAGAAAACCCGCTGACTAGCGGCATTGTCCAATATGTTTTTCACGTGCGAAAGTCCGGGAGCGACTCCGCCGGGAGTCGAACCAGGTCTCNAGGGAAACGGGAGATCCCCGAGAAAACCCGCTGACTAGCGGCATTGTCCGCCGGGAGTCGAACCAGGTCTGGCTTGGTGGGAGGCGAGTAGTCTAACCACTACACCACCGCGGCCCCCTCCCCTAACGCCGAGAAAAATGTTTGTTGAAAATTAACTTTGTGAGAAAAATAACTTTTTTAAATTTTATAGGAATTAAGATTTTAAGTTAAAACGCATGTATTTACGCTATGAAAATTTCGAATACTATTTTCTAAACGATTTGGCTTTTTTTTTTTTTTTTTTTTTTTTTTTTCCAAGTTATTTATAACACGTGCGTGATTCCCGTATTATTTAGTATTGCGCTAGACTTCGCTGTACTATACCTACTTGACCGCAGTTCATGAGTTCAATTGCTACTGGCGACTATACGGCGGAATTTACATGCGTGTCCGCTTTACTTGGAATTCGTTGCTTAACCGTTGAGGCTTTAACTGTTGGCTGAGAGCCTGCTTGGGACGTGCCGCGAAAGTTGCCAGCCAGTGGCAGAAGACAAACGATTATATAGCACCTTNTGGCTGAGAGCCTGCTTGGGACGTGCCGCGAAAGTTGCCAGCCAGTGGCAGAAGACAAACGATTATATAGCACCTTTTTGTTTAGTCTGCAGCTACAATATAACGCGTATATTAAACTTATCTAGTTATTAATATAATGTTACGAAACCAATAAAGATCCTCAAAAAAAATTAAAACAAATTTGGCTCTTAAACACACTTAACTCTTTTAGTTCCTTATTATTTTGTTGTTTCCAAGTATTGCAATNTGGCTGAGAGCCTGCTTGGGACGTGCCGCGAAAGTTGCCAGCCAGTGGCAGAAGACAAACGATTATATAGCACCTTGTTGTTTAGTCTGCAGCTACAATATAACGCGTATATTAAACTTATCTAGTTATTAATATAATGATACGAAACCAATAAAGATCCTCAAAAAAAATAAAACAAATTTGGCTCTTAAACACACTTAACTCTTTTAGTTCCTTATTATTTTGTTGTTTCCAAGTATTGCAATAAGTAATATTTTGGTTGGTAAAGGCTGTTCGCGGTAAACTTAGAACTTTTGAAAGCCATGCTTAAGTGATACTTTTATGCACACTGTGTATTCTTCCACCATATGCAAAATTAACTTTGCCAGTGGTCTGGACACTTTATTCATACGTCGGTAAAATGCAACTGTTAAATTATTAGTAAAGTAAATATTTTACAAATTTGCTCATTCTTACACTTATATGCACTAAAAAAAAACAGAAAGCAAAAGTAATCAACCCATTATTCACAAATGTTTATCTAACAGTTTTAATTCAACGTTAAGGCATGGAACTACTTTCTTTCCGTCTTTGTCAACTTTACTGGGCGCATGCCAGTCAGTGTGCCCGCTAAAGCATATGCAGTTGAGGGCAATGAAATTTTTCAAAGATTGATTTCAAAAATGCTAATTAACCGTGAACAGCCTATACTGTACATTCACGAATTCGATATTTGCTTCATTAACGTAACTTATTAATAGATACGTGGAAAATTGGCGTTATTTTGTTGCTTCNACACGAATTCGATATTTGCTTCATTAACGTAACTTATTAATAGATACGTGGAAAATTGGCGTTATTTTGTTGCTTCAGACTGAACTCGAAGACGTTGTATGCTCTTTTGACTTCTGCCATTGGCCCACAACTTGTGTGGCTCGTCGCAAGGTCGCTTTTGGACAGTAGCGAAGACTCACTGTTTGAGCAGCCAATCTCCAGTAAAGCGTTGATGACNTCGTCGCAAGGTCGCTTTTGGACAGTAGCGAAGACTCACTGTTTGAGCAGCCAATCTCCAGTAAAGCGTTGATGACGCCTTGTAATTGCCAGTGACCAATGAAATCGCGAATTACGTTCAAGAAGGTACAAGGCAACGAAGCCCACCATGTCACCAAATAATAACGCGAGATTTGCACGTCTCTACCAATGAAGTGTGTGTTTGGTTTTTGTAAAAGACTTTGGTTAACCACTCACAAACCAGAGTTTTATAAATTAGTCGACAAATCACGTTACCTACAGGGAAGGAACTCACTGCACTGGGNACAAATCACGTTACCTACAGGGAAGGAACTCACTGCACTGGACCATGATCTTCACTGTCTCTTGTGATATGTATTGTTCGTCTGAAATAGCTATGTCCACGACGGTGGACATAGGAGATGAGAGGTTTAAGCCACGGCAGCGCTCCGGTGCTGTCGCGCAGAGAGAGAGAGAGAGAGAGAGAGAGAGAGCAGGATTTGACATTACCCAGGTCAGACATTACCCACGTCAGACCGCGCGCGGGTCTCAGTACACTCGGTGTGATGGTGCAACCGTGCGCTCTGTTGTTTCAGATCGGTACCTTGTTTCTGATCAACAACCGTGAGAACTGCCAGCACCTGCGTTTACACTGCGCGATATCTGTTGCTCGCCCGATATGTGGCCGAGTCGCGCCATGGCCTCTGGGCTACGAACTCGCGAGGAAAATACCGGGCTGAATCCCGTGCCACTTGCTGTCGGGTTAAACTGGAGCAACAGTCTTAACGATGGTTTATCGCAGGGAAAAACAGACTGTTTCCTAAAATTCAACGTGCGGTGTTAAAAATGTCTGTATATTCACGAAAAATTTTACGGAAAGGTACAAATAATATAACGGAAACGAAAAACGGAACTGACGAGATATTTGTGTTTTATGCTTTACAGAGCTCATTTTCACTAACTCTGGCTTTCAGAAATGAGCATTGCCTGGTATACGCGAAGCTTTACCAGGAAATTGTAGTTTCTGCGGCATTTAGTAACCTATATCCAAGTTGCTTATACCTATTACTTGAAACATGATAAAATAGCGTAGGGAACCTGTAATAGTTAGCTAAAATAAACATTCAGACATTACTCGAAACTTAGAAAATGTTACGTAGGTATGTCACGTTTTTATAAATGCAGTGAATTATATCTACCACTACCACAAAAAGGTCTTAGGTGAATGGTTAGCGCCATGTGTTCAAATATTTCTGCAAAATAAAATATTTTAACTGTTTCAATTTTCTTGTTTTTTTTACATGTTCTAACACCCATATAACAAAATATAAAAATTATTTTCGTAATTTTTTTACAGGAAGTTTAGAAAAGTGTGGAGTGTTTTTGTAAATGCATGGAAAATCCGTTTTTGAACACGCAACATGTCTGTAATTTTAAGTAAAGTTCTTGGGAATTTTTTCACCCTCCATAAAATGGCACACAATTTTATTAACAGTGTACTGTGCACACTACTGGCAGTTTTCTTTCGTTATTGGCTTTCTTTCGTGTGTGAATACCATTCCATTGGACCAATGAGGGTTCTTATACTCTAACGCAGAACGTTTGTTATTGGTACGCAGAAGAACTTAGCTGAGCCAAGAGTTTTATCTTCCAATCATAAAATAAGAAACTTCTAGTTTTTCGTCGAAGATATGTTGCCACAAACATCTTCCCCTGTTTTTAATTTTCTCAAGACACAGGTTTAAGTA